>JAVGVS010002011.1:0-13526 GCA_032718565.1 Distichodus sexfasciatus
AATCTAGCAATCATTTAAATTTGGACCAAACTATGGTCTAACTATGTATAAAGGTCAACTGAAAATTGAAGGAGTAGAAATTTGTTGGTAAAGTAATTGTGAGAACATCAATCATTACTGAATCAGGAGAAGACAGCACTATGCATGGGAGTGTGTATATAGGTCTCAACACAGAGTATCAAATTCTTAGACATTAACGGGTGAGTTTTGGGCCAACGTTTCCTGTGTTAATTTTAACACATTCATTGTGTTAACACTTTTGACACTGAAAGTGTCAAGAAAGGTAACACAAAGATGTGTAAACATGTATAATATTAACACACAAAATAATGATGCTGTCCTTATTTACACATATTGTGTTTACGCATATTGGTTAGGATGGTTGATACTTTGGCTTTGGCGGCGCGCTAGGTCACAGCAGCCACTCCGGGTCCAACATTTTGGTGCAAAAGTGTGTTTTTTCTCTAAACTCCATTCCAAACACTGTTAATATGTGCATTCGAAAAGCTGGTATGCGTGTCCATGACCCAAAAACCCCGCTCCAGATAAGAGAAGAGCGAGTAGCTTACCTCGACGACAAGCTGCTGCTGCAACTCCGAGATCTCGGCTTGCTACGTGGGCCACCAGTGTCACCTGATGCTGATGACTGGAGGAGGAGACATCGCAAGTGCTGCGCGAGGAAGCGGAAGCGCGGCAAGCGAGCGGCGGTCCATGCTAGGCTAAAAGCTAACGCTAGCCGGCCAGCAATCCCGTTCATCTTCCTCGCCAATGTCTGGTCCCTGGACAATAAACTGGACTACATCTGACTCCAGCAAACCACCCAGCGAGAGTTCAAAGAACTGTTGTGCATATGTTTTTACGGAGACATGGCTCAACGACAGCGTTGAGCCATGTACACAAACATCCCTGGCGCGTTCCGCGCTGAGCCCCGCCCCCACCTCGGATTCTCTGACCACGTGTCCATCTTGCTCATCCCAGCCTACAGACCACTCATCAAATGTGCCAAGCCCGTCCAAAAGCTGACAAAGATCTGGCCCCCAGGAGCCATCTCTGCTCTTCAGGACTGTTTTGAGCACACTGACTGGGACATGTTCAGGGAAGCTGCATTCTACAGCAGCTCTATCAACCTGGAGAAATACACTACAACGGTCACTAGCTACATCAGTAAGTGCATCGATGACGTCACTGTCTTCAAGAACATCACCATACGCTCCAGCCAGAAGCCGTGGATGACTGCTGAGGTGCGCACGCTGCTGAGAACCTGAGACACTGCCTTCAAATCAGTTGAAAAGGCTGCCCTGAAAACAGCAAGGGCCAACCTGTCCAGGGCCATCAGAGCAGCGAGGTGTGCTTATGCCCAGAAAATTCACAGCTACTTCAAGGACTCTGGGGACGTACGGCGCATGTGGCAGGGCGTCCAGGCCATTACCAACTACAGGGCATCTCCACCTGCCTGTGATGGTGAGTTCCTTGGTGTTCACATCACGGGGAACCTCACATGGACCCTCAACACCAGCTCAATCCTCACCATGTTCTACAGAGGGTCCATAGTAGAGGTGTGAATCGTCACTGTTCTCACGATTCGATTCGATTACGATTATCAGGTCAGCGATTCGATTCAATTTGATATCTCGATGCATCACGATGCAGCCCATCATTTTTTATGCATTACTTTATACTGTTTTCAAATACAGATACAAGCAGTGAGATGTAAGCCCCCTTGTCTGCCCCCGAATCAAAACATAAACACAGACGTTAGATTTGGAAAAAGGTAAAGTAACCAAGGCCTTTGTCACTCTACCATAAATGTTACAATGGTATGTTACCATTTTGGCAGTTTACCTGTGTAGTATTCTGACACTCGTCTGCAAGCTGTTTAAGGATTACAACTAATATAATAAGTATATCAACCTTACATACCATCAGAGGATCAACAAAGCACCAAACGTAATGGATGATTATGCAGATACTATTAAAGTTTAATTCTGGGCCATCAGTCTTGGTGTGTGTGTGTGTGTGTGTGTGTGTGTGTGTGTGTAATGATGGAGCTATAACGCCTGCTTCAGCATCCCAATGATGTGCCTCGCTGCAGCCTGTAACTGCATCTGTATTTATGTTGAATCTGGGACAGACAAGTGGGCAAGGGGAGCCATTGATTGCGTGCTCATTAAACGTGTAAGACCTAACTATTAAATTATTATTATAAGGTCGATAAACTATAACTTGCGTTTAATCTACCTGCCGCTGTTCCTCTTCCTCCGTCATCTTTGGTTTTTCTGTAAAAACTGTCTGTAGCGTGCAGTCAATCAAAAAAACCAGGAGCCATCGGCCAATAGGATTCGCAGGCAGAAACCGCCAAAACCCTGTCCCTAAACTGCCAAAACCCGTCCCTTTCAAAACCGCCGCGTAGAAATCTCACTCGAGCAAAAAAGCTGCTCGTCTGTAATTTACTTTGCGTGCGAAGACATTTAACACATCGAGAGGAAAAACACATTTGAGAGAGGAAAAATACAGTTTGCGCGCAATATTATATTATCACGTGAAATTTACTACCTCCGCCATTCTTGGCTGCCGCGCATGCGGTGAGTGCCGTCAGTGAGATGAGAGTTACTTCTACCCGGAGCAGCGCTGTACTCAGATCGGGCAGCCACGGTCACTACTGAAACTACTTTTTTACTAGAATTTTTATGCCGCCGCCAGAAAATCACCAAACAGTGTTATGATACACTCAATTATGTCCTGCCACTGCATCGATGCAGAATCGTCCGCGTCTGCATCGCAATGCATCAAAGTCCCTACAGAGGATTGTGAGGACAGCTGAGAAGATCATCTGGGTCCCTCTCCCCTCTGTGACGAACACTTACACCACACATTGCATCCGCAAAGCCACCAGCATTGTGGATCACCACACTCACCCCTCTCACACTCTCTATATCCTCCTCCCATCTGGAAAAAGGTTCCGTAGCATACGGGCCTCCACTACCAGAATGGGGAACAGTTTCTTTCCCCAGGCCATCAGCCTCCTCAACTGGAACTGAAGCAAAAAATACACACACACACACACGGGCAGTCTTGTATTACTATCTTTGTGAGGTCCTTCCATAGACTCCCATAATGACTAAAGTACATAATTTTACACCTACACCTAATCCTAACCCTAACCTTAACCTCAGTAACCAAAAGCACATCTTTTACCTCTTTTAGTTTCTCAAATAAAACAAGCACATTTTCTACAAAGTCGTTTTTCCTCATGGGGACCTCTCAAATGTCCCCACAGAGCCCAAAAAAACAGATAAAAGTGATTTTAGGGGACAAAAAGGTCCCCACAATGCGATAAATACATGAACACACACACACATTCACACACACCACCAACACCCCCTCCTCTCCCTCATCCTACCCCCTTGAACAACTCGGGTGTTAATTACCTGTTAAAATACTTTTTTTTATACTGCATATTCTGGTCAAGCTACAAACTGCACAATTATATTTATTGCTGTCAATATAATTTATTTATTGACGCTCAAAATTGCACAATCATATTTACTGCTGCCCTGCATTTTTTTTGCACATGTAAATTTTGTTCTGCATCTTTACACATTTCTGCTAGAATACAGTACTGGTCATAACACTGTATTTATCCCCCACTGAAACCATTGTTCATGGTACTGAACGTTGTCTTGTCTTGTCTCGTTGGCTCTTTGTCCTGTTTGCACTTGTGTTCTGTTCTGTGCTGCTCTGTTCTGCTCTTGTGTCCATGGTCCTGGAGGAACATTGTTTCGCTTTTACTATGTACTGTGTGTGTATGGTAGAAATGACAATAAACCCAACTTGAACTTGAACTTGAATGATAGGAACAAATGCACATGTTGTGCACATTTAAAACTACACATAACTGTGTAAAAGATCTGACTTTTTCCAACAGTTTTATTAAACATTAACTCAAAATGTGTTACACGTGATTTGTGTAATTTTTCGACAACTTTGTTCCTGTCAGTGATCTGGTTAGGATTTGGCAGGAATGCAAACAGTTAGCCGTTAGTCCGTGTAGCGTGGTGGTTAATGCAAACACTGATTGGAGCACAAGTGGGTAGGATGGCCACGTGAGTTGATATAAGAACTCTCTACACTAAGAGCAAGATTTCCCACAAGAAACCGCATTCTATAAGACAATCAAGGAGATGAACCAAATAACTCGAGTACTCACAGTCGAAATGAATCAGAGTTGGGCCAGGTTGACTCAATGACTGAGCGATTCGCCATAAGGAATCGACTCCTTTTATACTCCCTGAACCACGACCAACCACTTCTGATTCCTAGTGCCGGTTGCATTACACAGTTACACACGTGGTAAGGATGGTGTTCTTCCCATCTGAATCTAGCAGGCCCGTAATGAAGTCCAGGGCAATGTGTGACCAGGGGACCGGGAGAGGCTGAAGTTCCCCTGGGGTTGGTTGGTTGGAATCCTTAGCCCGGGCACACACTGGGCATGCCTGGACGAATTTCCTGATATCCCTGGCCATGGAAGGCCACCAGAAGGCGCGGCGGATAAACTGAAAAGTCCACTGGACTCCTGGATGGCCGGCGATAGTGGAGGAATGCGACCAGGCCAGGACATCAGGTCTGAGGAGAGTTGGTGTGAAGAGACATCCAGGCGGCACACCTGCAGGACGGGTTTCCAAGGCCTGTGCATGGAGCACCCTGGTCTACAGTTCCCAGCGTAGGGATGCGATAATGCAGGTAGTATTGAGGACAGGTGCAGGGTCTGCCCAGGTGGCCTTGAGTTGGCAGGAGAGGGTGTCTGCTTTGGTGTTCTTGGAACCCAGGCGGTAAGAGAGATGGAAGTTGAACTGTTCAAAGAAGAGAGCCCACCGCGCTTGCCGTGGATTCAGTTGTTTTATGTTCTGGATGGTGATGAGGTTCTGGTGGTCTGTCCAGACCATAAATGGTTCACTGCCACCCTGCCACTGCCACAACTTCTTGGAGAAGGAGCTGCAAGGGTGCAGCTTCTGGTCTGGACCTCATGACAGGATAGCTCCGGTGCCCACATCCGAGGTGTCCACTTCCACAACGAACGGCTTGGTGGGATCCAGAAGAAGGAGGATCGGAGCCATAGTAAAGCGGTGGCAGAGCTGGTGAAAAGCACCCTCAGCTTTGGGGGTGAGGATGAAATGGTGAGAGGTGGGTTACATCAGGGCGGTAAGGGGAGCGGCAACCATACTGAAGCCCTGGATGAAACGACGATTGAAGTTGGCAAATCCCAGAAACCATTGGAGCTGCTTCAAGGTCTTGGGAAGGAGCCAATGATGCACAGCCTGCAACTTCTGGGGATCCATGGCCACACCCTGGGGTGAGATGACAAAGCCCAGGAATGTGATGGAGTGCTCATGAAAGGCGCATTTGTCCAACTTGCAGTACAGTTGGTGAGCGAGCAGTCTCTTGAGGACGGCCCTGATGTGTTGGGTGTGTTTTTCCAGCTTCTTTGAATATATGAGGATGTTATCCAGGTAGACAAATACCCAACAACCTAGCATGTCCTGCAAGACATCGATAATGAACAGCTGGAAGGCAGCAGGAGCATAGCAGAGGCCGAAGGGCATCACCAGACTCTCATAATGTCCTGTGGGGGTGATGAACACTGTCTTCCACTCATCACCCTCCCTGATGCGCACCAAGATGTAGGCGCTCTGCTCTCCAACTTAGTGAAATAGGTGGGAACAGAGAGAGTGTCCAGGGTGGTGTTGGTCAATGAAAGTGGGTGGTGATTCTTGATTGTGATCTTGTTGAGCCCCCAATAGTCGATGCAGGGATGGACCACCATCTTCACCATCACCATCCTTTTTCTTGACAAAGAAGAACCCCGCGGCAGCAGGCAAGGAAGAGGGCCTGATGGTTCCCTGGTGAAGCGCACTGGTGACATATTCCTCCATCGCCTGCATCTTGGTCAAAGACATGGAGAAAAGATGGCCACGGGGTGGCATTATGCAAAGCTGGAGGTGGATTGCTAGGTCATGGGGCGGTGCAGAGGCAATTGGATGGCATTTTGCTTGCAAAAGACCTCTGCCAGGTCACAATATGGTGTGGGGATGGTCTCTGTGTTGACATCAGGGTCTCAGACTCCTTAGAGCATGTCCCAGCCAGTGCCTGCAGGCAGAGTTCAGAACAGGTCGGCCCCCATTGTATGATCCAGTTTTGATGCCAGGAGATGAGAGGATCATGCAACAGCAACCAGGGGTACGCAAGGATGAGAGGAGGAGATGAGATGGTGGTGAGGAGGAATTGGATACACTCCTGGTGCTGGTCAATGCAGAGGGTGATGGGTTGAGTTCGGTGAGTGATAGGGCTGGTGGAATGGGGCCGACCGTTAACCGAGGTCATCTGAATTGACTGGGATAATGCCTCAATCTCCACCCCAGTTGGTTGGCAAATGCCTGTTCAATGAAGTTCCCCGTGGCACCAGAGTCAAGGAAGGCGGAACTTCTGATCCGTTTGTGAATAACCTGGAGGTTTTCTTGAACCGTCAGCCGAGATATAGTCATAGAGATGGAGAGGAGATGAAGAGGACCCAGCGAGCCACTCTCAGAACTCACTGGGTCGGACCGTTTCCCAGAAGAAGAGGGCATACAGCGTAGTGGTGATTGGGAGAGCCGCAGTAAGCACAAAGGCCCTCCCGGTATCGTCAATCCTTCTCCGAGGCAGTTAAGGAGGTGTGTCCAAGCAGGTGCAGATGCAGGTGAGCCGGAATGGTGAGTTGACGGCGAGTTGATGGCTGGCCTCAGGTGCTGATCAATCTGGAGGGCGAGTTGGATCAAACCCTCCAGGCTGGCTGGAAGCTCCAGTCCAGCAAGTTCGTCCTTTATGCGGGAAGGCTGTCTGGAGTGCGGCATCTCCCCGTTTGGTTTGGACCGCCAGGATCCGGAAGTTGGCAGTGTAGCAACTCACGGATGACGCTCCCTGAGAGTCGGTCTCCACCTTGCTGTTGGGGTACTTGAACGTGAGGCAAATCTGCCTGGAGAAAGTGTCCGACGTGAGAGTTGGAGCGGAGAATGACCTGGTTAGGATTTGGCAGGAATGCTAACAGTTAGTGTGGTGGTTAACGCAAACATGGATTGGAGCACGAGTAGGTAGGATGGCCATGAGAGTTGATATAAGAACTCTACACTAAGAGCAAGATTTCCCACAAGAAACTGCGTTCTATAAGGCACACACTCAATCAAGGAGATGAACCAAATAACTGGAGTACTCACAGGTGATGCCAAAATCAATCAGAGTTGGGCCAGGTTGACTCAACGACTGAGCGATTCGCCACAAGGAATCGACTTCCTGAACGACGACCGACCACTTCTGCGTCCTAGTGCCGGTCACGTTACGCAGTGTGCGTGACAGTTCTAAGAGTGTGGAATTCCCACTTCAACTATAAGTTATCCCAGTCTTTTCAGAATTATCAACATTTGGGACAATTTTAAAGACCACCCACTAATAAAACCATATGTGACTCTGCACAGTGAAACCAGTTGCTTTGCTCAAATTTTCAAAATTTTTGAAAATACTTAAAAGTTATTGTGTTTTCATGACATAAAGGGCATAAAGCAACCTTCAAAACGATACCTATATCGAATGAATCGGACAACATATGACTGAGATATCAACTTTCAAAGGAGTCGGGTTTTTCCTGTCACGCCAAGTGAGAAACGGAGAAATCTGCCGTCGAAGTTGACTATCGCCGTAGCACTCACAGACGCTTGGTGCGGCCGCAGCTACGCCTGCATTTACGGTAGCCTGCGCTGCATTCACAGCCACACGGATAGCCTACCTGCGTTAGGTTAACTGAACTCGGGAGACGGAGATGGATTCCAGAGAAATATCTTCACGCTAGTCAACGAGTGGATTTACCGCAAATATTAGAATAGAGCGGTCAAAACAGAAACTTTTAACATTCTGCTGGAATTGATTTCCTCACCTCAAGATAGTCACGTTTTTAGGATGGAAAAGGTAAGTTTTTCAGTGAAATATATTCACAACAGTACAGTCCACTGTTTTAAAACACTAAAAACCAAAAATCCACAATTTTAGCTCACGCAACATAAACGATCGTTTTTCTCGGAAACCTCTGTTGCGACAAGCGACTGGTTTCGCCGTGCAGAGTCACATATAATATTGTCTTGTGATTATTCACCTTGTACAATGTCATAAAGCTTTCATTGATTATATTAATATTGATTATATTAATTGGATTTGGCTGCAGGGATAATATGAAATTGTGAAATCACAATTGTGGTTTAATAAATAAAAAACAACTCAAATATACAACAGACATAATGCTTTTTTCATTCACCCCCAATACGAAGGAATTATTGCCATGCAAAGATTTTTTACAATTTAACGGATTTAATCTGATGTCTGTTGGAGAATAAACCCCAATTTGTTTTTTTGTGTATTTTTAAAAAATAGTATTTGGCAAAGAGACTGGGATTTGACACCCTTTGGTTTGGGTACCTGAAGACAACCTTTGGAATCATTCAGCTTCTTGGGGGCCCGCTGTTTGGCAGGTAAATGTGTTTCTGGGTGTGTTGCATTGTGTTGCAGCATGGTCTCTAGCTTGCATGTGTGTGTGTTTTCTCAGGTTCGCAGACATTTTCGGAGCACGAGCTGCTCTCTCGGTGTCCTGTTTGGCCTCTGTGGCTTTCTTTTTGCTACTAGCAGCAGCCGACAGCCCACTGTTACTTTTTATTCACAAGCTACCCGCCTTGTTCATGCACATTTTGCCAGGTAATAAACACAGATATGAGCGTCATAGACGGTTTCCCAAAGTGAACTCTTGCTTGATGTCATATTTGTAAGTCTGACTGTTTGAAAGCAGAATGTGAAGAAATAAGCTTTTTCATATTGCTGAATATCTAAATTGTTCATACATAAAAAGTTCATATAAATTCTATATTTTATTTGTTATTAATAAGAAATAAGGGTGGATTGGTCAGGATTTGAAATTGTTGTAGAAAGCTATATAACAGTATCAAAGGAATCCCAATTATGAAATATCTTTTATTTAAATGTATGTAATATAAACATTTAAGGTCACAAAATCTGTAAATCTGTTTGTGTGTGTGTGTATGTGTGTGACGTTGCACCATTAGGAGCGCAGATGATTGTGGCGGATCTGTCAGAAAGCGAGAAACATGCAGATTCCCTGGCTAAACTCGGCCTGTATTTTGGCATCGGCATGACCGCAGGGTCAATGCTTGGTGGCTTACTCAGTACACGCTACGGGTATTTTTACTTACATGTTCACACACACACACACACGCACACACACACACACAGATCAGCCATAACATTATGAGTATCCCACTCACTGCCAGTGGTCAGTGGTCATAATGTTATGGCTGATGCATCCTGTAATTTCATAGTTGAGCTTGCAATTTGTTTTCCAGGATAGCGTACATGAATATTGACGTATCAAAGACATTTTGCACAAAAAATATGCAAATCATAATAGATCTATGGAGTCAAAGTTATTGCACAAACTTTGCAGGAATTAAACAAATGTAAGAATCCAAGAGAGAATAAATGCCAGTGAATTAAGAAATTAATATTATTATACATGTTTTTTTGTCATTTTATAAAACAATCAGTCAATGGGAATGCACTCCCGAAAAGCCCTGCCATGTGTTAGATTTCTGTCAAAATTGCAAGTAAGAATTCCAGGCAGCGAAGGAAGAGAATAAAAGAAAACAAAAGAGAAGCAGAGGAAACTGTAAAGAAAAGTCATATTATCAATATCCAAAAGACCCATATTTTACACAGCTGCAGAAATAATTTGTTTGCACCTCATACTGTGTTTAAGTTAGAGGGATTATTTCTGTCAAATTCTTTAATTTGTTAAATTTCTCTAGCTTGCTTTTAGCTGCTTCTATTAATCAAACAGCAGAGGGCAGCACTGACTCCAAAGAGCCCTGAAAGTGTACTAGTGCATTAGTGTACAAAGACCTGCGAATAAAAGTGAGTGATAGTTAAATATTAAAATAAAAAAAAAAAAAACCCAAGAACTTTGGAATGAGTTAAAACTGTCAGCTAAAAATGTCTGCCTATGTTCTACAGAGAGAAATTTGCGGCTTACGTGGGAGCTTCAGGAAGTTTCTTCAGTCTCCTGCTGGTCCTGAAATTCATCCCCAAGCACACTAAAAAACCCAACGCAACAGACAACAAGAGTACGAGCAAAATGAACAAATGTAACCTCAAATATACTATACTAAACCACTTTTATAGAGGGAACGCACAAAAATGTCTCTGTTTGTGTGTGTGTTTGTGCACAGGTAAAGGAGCTCACTCGGTATTTAATTTGAGGGAGATTGTTAGACTGATGAAGTTTCCGGGCGTGGCACAGATGTTCACACTGAAGATAGTTTCAGGACTACCATCAGGTGAGTTGAGACACACACACATATATACACACACACATTCACACATACACCATTCACACATACACATCTTAACCAGTGATGTACAATATTTGAGTACTTCCACTAAAAAGAAAGTACAAGTATTCCTGTATTTACTCAAGTACTGAAAATAATACTTAAGTACAGTTTATATTTGGTTAAGGGTTGATGCCAGTGTTGTGTAGTAATTGAGTACTTGTACTTTGTAACTGTACTGAAGTATTCTTTTTCAGTAAAAAGTACTGAATATAATAAGTACTTGTATTTTGTTACTACTTCAGTATGATGTTCAAGTACTAAAAATAACTCTTTCATAGAGCAACTCAGTCACTGCACAACATTGGCATCAACCCTTAACCAAATCCATACACGTAAATAGTAGCAACTGTACTTAAGTGTACACATACTTAAGTACTGAAAACAATAGAATAGAATAACAAAGTACACGTACTCAAGTATTTGCTTGTACTAAAAAAGAAGGCCTACACAAAGTAATAAAGTTTAAGCTTTCAAGAATTTAAAATGATACTTACCTACGATAACAAAGTAGAACTACTCTAGAACTGAAAATACTACTTAAGTAGTAAAAGTAATAAAAAGCTGGAATTGACAAGATGCTGATGTTCATCGTCGCTTTTGGGGGGTGTCATTCAGTGGTTTTTCAGGTGATGTTCTCGGTCATTGCCATCAACTTCTTCCAGCTGCAAGCCGAGCAGAATGGCTACCTGGTGGCCTACTTCGGAGTGATTCAAATGGTAAGAGTTCACACCAAAACACTAGCACAGAGTTTTGTTTTTGTCTATGAGTATAAGGTGATTGTGTGTGTTCTAGGTGATTCAGGGAGCCGTTATTGGGCGACTCACGGCTAAATACTCGGAAAACTCTTTACTGCTGCTCTCGGTAGGCCTCTGTAGCTTGGTGGGACTTGCACAGGTACGCTAAAGGCTACATTACACCTTTACAAAGGCTATCAAAGCTACAAAAATATAGCTATTATGGCTGTCATTTCTAGTGTTGTCATTATTGTGGGTTTTTTCTTACAGGCCTTAACCACCAGTGTGTTCCAGTTTTGCATTGTTGCCATGCCGACAATGTTCTCCCTCAGTGTCTTCAACGTCATCACAGACAGCACACTGACGAAAAGCGTCCCAGCATCTGATACGGGTAACGCAAAGTCCTTATTATGTTCAGTAATTTGTACTGAAAAACAATACTCAAGTACAGTATCAAAGTACTGAAAAGAATGCTTATGAACAGTGTTACGTCTAGGTATTTGGGTAACCTTTGATAATGTGTTAAGTGAAAAAAGGCGCGCAACCAAACACAGTGCAGAATAGTGAAGAACCACAAACGATGCAACGGATATTTACAAACTTTATATACAAATTATATTTACAACGAATACTCACAACGAACAGACAGGTTGGATCAATAGACAACAGCAAAGAAAAGAAACCAAGTAAAACAAAACGTCTCTACCCTATCTCAGTTATAAATCTTGCTAGCTATTTATATCAAAACAAAGTCCTCTCTGACTACTAACTAGTACTCTTATCCTATGTGGTGCACTATGTAAATGTGTGACAAACAAACAGAACTAATTTGAAATGGTAGGAATATATATATATATATATAGGGGATCTATACAACGGAAATATACAGAAAGAAAAGGAGCGAATCTAACCTGAGCCAACCTGCTGGGAAGAAGACAAAGGTGAGTGCAATATTTACAAGATATCTATGTACAGGAGTAGCTCGACAAAGCACAATCAGTAAGCACAAAACAATAACCAAATCTCCAACCACCAGACAGAGAGAGAGAGAGAGAGCGAGAGTATCCACACTTGAACACTTATACTGAAAAGGCTTAAATTCAGTAAAAACGTTTTAACATTAAAGTACTGAAAACAAACTACAAGTACCGTACATCACTCAAGTACTTGTACTTTGTTACTTTACTGATAATAATGCTCTAACTTCAGATCTTGAGCATGTTTTTTGTGTGTTTAGGTACCATGCTGGGTTTGTGTGCATCGGTACAGTCTCTGCTCCGCACAATCGGGCCAACCATCGGTGGGTTCCTTTACGAGACGTACGGAGTGGCTTCATTCGGATACATTCAGTTCACTGTAAACGCCGTTTTATTCGGCTTGTTACTCACGTCCAGCACCAGCGGCACCACAACACACCACGAGGAATGAGCTCAAATGAGAGCCAGCAGTGTGTTTCTTTTATGCCAGTAAGCTGTATTTGTACATGAAACACATGACACACTTTGCCTTATAGTGGTGGATATTTTAGTCTCAATTGAATTTAGAATATGTTATTTTTTTTTATCTAGGACAGTTGTATTTCATTTCATGATTTCAGGGATTGCACTGACACCAAAAAAAATCACAGAATACAGCCATGCGTTATGGTGACTTTTAAAACTTTGGCCTCCATTGGAGGAATGCAGTAACAAGACTAGAATTATGGTCATTACTTTTGTAAATTGAAATGGACTGGAGTGAAAAGTACTTTCGTTATAACTTTGTTCAAGTAGAGAGAGAAAGATCAAGCACAAAATACTCAATGCTTGAGTACTGTAATGAAGTATGATTACTCAAGTACTGTATGTGTGTAATATGTTTTATTCAACGTTTTATTTTATTTCGATTTTTTTGGCATAGTGGAAAGGCCTTTGGACACCAAAAGGACTGCATGCAGCTACTTGTGAAGCTGTCACTGCAAACTTGCACTACTTTCTGGAATATGCACCAACTTTTTGCAAAATACATATGTACAGTATGTATTAAATAAAAGTCAAATCTAATATCATTCCACACCATCTTCCAGAAAGAGACTGGGCAAAATCATTAACCACCTAATTAAAACTGATATCAATCACTTCCCATAGGCACATTTTACGTCAAAAAGTTTCTGCACTTTTTCAACTCTTTCATTCTTCTGTTATTTAGGATTGTTAATGAACATAACAGCTGATTTATTTTTGGATGAATGTTTATGGGTAGGGTACTACCCAAATGAGTATATTACTAATTAGCTTTTATATAATAATGGAAATTAAAGGAACTTACTTATGTA
>JAVGVS010002012.1:0-13520 GCA_032718565.1 Distichodus sexfasciatus
ATATAAGGAACTCACCATTACACTTATTCTTAAGGACCAGTCCAATCAGAACCATGACGATGAAAATAGATACTATGTTTGATGTTATCAATGCAATTACAATCCGAGTGTTATTTTCTGAAATTGAAAGAATGTTTTGATGATTTGACCACAGTTCTGCACATGAACATTTAGAGTTGCTAAAAGTATTGGTGGCTTAACTGCAACATGTGATCTTACCATTTACATCACAAATGTTGGTTTTATTCTTAAACAGTATCTCTCCGCAAACGGCCACAGCACAGTAGTAAGTTTCCGAATCAGAGGTGCCCACCTTCTTGTTCTTGGGGAAATCATAGACACAGCTCTGTGTAGAAGAGTCAGTCTCAGAGCTCTTATTACACTGATCATTAATGCCCCCATCAGTGTAGATGATTCCTGGATGAGATTCTCCTGATCTAGGTCTGAACCAGAAGATTCTGGGTTTTTCTGCACAGCTTGAATTAACATCACGTAGAGAACATTGAAGTGAGTCTTGACTTTTGTCGTCTACTGTGATCAGATTAAGTTTGCTGGAGGTGTTATCTAAAATTATCAAAAAAAATCATTATTGACATTATAGCAAATAATTGGTATAAAGAAATTGTGACAAAGCTTTACCTGGAAAAATCAAAAGAGTTCCAGAAAAAAATTCTATATTGTTGGTCCTTATTTCTGCACAGAAATATGTCCCATTATCCTTTTCCTTGATTTCCATAATGTTGAGAGCAAACTGTTTATTTGCAGTGACAGTGAAGCCGTTTTTAAATGATCCGCTAAATCTGTAATTATCATTGCTCTCACCTGTTCTCACAATAAGTTCAGGTAACATTCCAATACTTTGCTTAAACCATGCTAAATAATATTTTGTGTCTATTTCTATGTTATGACCACAGCTTAAAGTAACATTTTCTCCATTTTTCACTGTTTTCACTTGAATCTCAGGAATGTCAGATGATTTGACTGAAACAAAGAAAAACACTTTCTAAAATACTTTGCTTGAAGTACATTTTGTTTATGAAAGTTTTTCATTAGATTAATCAAATTCATACACACAGAATACTCATATAATCTACTCACCCAGTACAAGACATAAAGTCACAATGACCAAGATCATTGTTCCTGTTCTGAAAGAAAGCTGCTGTCTAATGACTAGGGTGTAAGTGGTCACTTGACTGTTCCTTTGCAAGAGATCTTAAGTGTGACATCACAGAATGGTTTGATGCTGTGGATTCATTTGATTGGTTAAATATTTTTGAGATATTTCAGCTCTACATTGGTGACACTGAATCTGTACAGAAGTTAATGCTCTAACACAGGTTCTGTCCCAGGGACCACCATTCAGACTAAACAGTAATCTGTGGCCCGCTGTGTGCCCGTGTGTTTAAGTAGGGAGAGTAGATTTTTCTATTTATATTTTTTAAAGAACAGCAGGGTGTTGCAGTGGTTCGCCTCACAGCAAGCAGGTCCTGGGTTCGGGCCCCAGGTCAGTCGTAGGGCGTTTCTGTAAGGAGTTTGCATGCTCTCCCCATGTTCGTGTGGGTTTCCTCTGGGTACTCTGGTTTCCTCCCACAGTCCAAAGGCAGGCAATATGGGTTAATTGTTGACTCTAAATTCGCCCTGTAAGGTGTGAATGTGAGTGTGATTGTGTTAGTGTGCGTGCCCTGCGGCATGCCAGGGTTGGTCCTCGCCTTGTGCCCGTAAGTTCCCGGGATAGGCTCCGGTCCCCCAGTTGAGATTAAGTGAAAGATATGAATGAATGAAAGATATTTGCATTAAATTCATTAATTATTAAAAAATGCCCAAAACATCTAGAAATGTTTTTTAAAATAAAATAATTTTTAAAAATGATTTCAGTAGTGAAACTGAATTGCTTGTCACAGACCACCTGCAATGCTGCCACGACCACCAGGGGGCCGCAGACCACCTGTTGAAAACCCCTGCTCTAACAGTATTTATTTACAAATGCTCAATCTTTTTTTATTTTCATGACAGCTAGCTAAGAAGGTATGTGCTGTTTTGGGAAAAGTGATCTTAAAAGAAGCTAGTGGCTCAATGGAGATGCAGACAAGTTTGTCTGTCTGAGTTCCTGTTCATAACCCAACAGTCACCAAAAAGTCACTATGGGCTGCCAGTCCATGCTTTGGTGATAATCTCCCTAATCTGTCCCATACAGCTGTTCTCTGCCTGAATGCAGAACATACAGTGTGTGTGATGTGAGACACTTCCCACTTCCTAACTTGTTTAAAAAAGACATTTCACCTGGAGCACAAAAACATATTAACATTAAAAGTAACAAACACTGTCAGAAACGAAGAACTACATGGGCTTTCACAAGTGTCACTTACCTCTACCTCTGCTTTAAAGGCCAGACCACATTCTTTACTCTTAGCACATTTTGGCCATTGCCAAACTTTCACACGCTTTGTAATATCTGCATCTAAAATAGATGACCCCTGGCACAAGTTTCCTTGTCACTGAAAGAATGTTACTATTGTTTCCTTTGCTGTGTGAGGGGAAAAAAGACTGCAATAATACCCTTGTGGCAGTTATCATCACCTAAATGATTCCACTGATCACCCTTCACGAGCAACCACAGATATCTGAAACATAGCAAAGGAAAATTCTGTGACTTATCAGATGCACAAATACAAACAGGTTGTTACACCTTTTGGCAGTTTATTTTTATCACACCTTTTGGCAGTTTATTTTTATCACACCTTTTGGCAGTTTATTTTTATCAATTACCAATGCAAAGTGAATGGACAGATATTTGTTGTGATAACCCTTTGCCTTCAAAACAGCATCAATTCTCATAGGTACACTTGCACACCATTTTTGATCTTGGACATGTGAGATTTTACAGAATTCATCCCAGATATTCTGTGGATGTATTCTTCCTCAAATCCTACTATCTTTTCATGTCATCCCAGAAACGCTTGTTGAGACTACCTACATTCTTGTGATTCTCATCATCATCATCATCATCATCATCATCATCATCATCACAATCATCATGCATCATTAACACCTACAACATCAAGGCACTGCAGCAGTTTCTGGGTGATTTTTCACCACTGCTTTATCCCCTGAGCTGCTTAAATCACATGACCCTTAAAAAGCCCTTAAAGGGACACCCAGTTAAAACACTGTGAAACATATTTTATGCACTCAGAGATACACAGTGATAAAAATGAGTAACTATATTTAATGTGGTCATTATAAAGTTGAACAGGAATTTCCATTTTAATTGCTCAGTTATAAATACAGTAACTTCAATAGACCTAAAAATTAAAAAACTTGACATTTTCTCACAGGATGTGGTAAACCCTTACTGGGATACATTCTATGTGTACCATCAAAGAGCAACTTAGAAAGACAAAGCAACTTTAACCCTCTTCAAACAAACTTATAACTACAGTCATACAACAATAGTTTCGCAAAAAGACAAAAAAGAAGAAGACAAGAACCGAAAATAACTGAATTTTGAATTTGAAAAGAAATAACTAAAACTTATCTTTCTCAAACAACAACCAGGGATTCATTTATTTCATGCATTACTCCTAATTTCTTTCGTATGTAATAAAAAATATTTCATGCTAAAACATTCAGAAGGTAATGCTAGTTTAGGGTAGACCATAAAATGCTTCCCATCACACTACAGATATAGGTTTGAATATGTGCCACTGTGATTCGCAGCTCTTTAGATAATTGAGTGCATAGAAATAATCCTAAAAAATGAACAATATTTGCTGACTGAAATATTCAATGTGTAGAACATTGAATTGACTTGAATGAAAAAAAAATCACATTTATATAATTTGATATTTCTGAAACAGACATTTTCAAGAAAACCACTACATCTTATTTGTTGAGAAATATTTATTTATTTATTTATTTATTTACAATGAATGTAGTATTTCAGTGAGTGTCATTAACAATTTTATATGAAGAGAAGTGTTGTTCCTAGACCAATGTCATAATTACAAAATATAATATTTTATTAATACAAACATTTACAGGTGAATGGAAAGCAATACTGCAGGGAACATATACCTCAAAACACAGAAAATGAACTGCTTAAGATAATGAACACATTCATTAAATAAAAATGTGTTCACCACACATAAGCTCTGTAAATTTGTTTACATAAATTATCCAGTCTCTCTTGAACTTATAATTAACATTTTTATTTCATTTCATTTTAAAAGCACAATGGAGTACAGTAAGGATAGCAAATGTGCCAATAACCACTCCACCTTTTAAAATGGAGAGCCAAGCCAGTATTACCATCTGGTTAGTGCAGCCCTCTTCTGTGTAGAACAAAAAAATATATATTTTCAAGAAAAGGAGTGTGAAAAGATATAATGATGCAATAATGTTGCAAAACGACATAAAAATACTGGAAATGTTACCTTTTATTTGCAAGGTAGTCCCATTATCATATAGTATGTCTCCACACATGGCCACAGCACAGTAGTACGTTCCAGCATCAGAGGGACCGAGGTTCTTCTTGGGGAGGTTGTAGACACAGCTCCATGTAGGAGAGTCAGTCTCAGAGCTCTTATTACACTGATCACTAATGTCCCCATGAGTGTAGATGATTCCTGGATGTAAGTCTCCTGATCTAGGTCGGAACCAGAATATTCTGGGCTTTTGTGCACAGCTTGATGTAACAGCATGCACTGAACACTGAAGGGAGTCTTCATTTTTGTCAACCACCGCAGTCAGATGATGGTTGTTGGAGACTTTATCTAAAAATGCAAGGGTTGAAGAATGGGCGTTGGTTAACTTTTTTTCCATTACAGCAAGGAATATGTTTCAAACATCAAACTTTTTACCTGACAAAAGTAAAAGGGTTCCAGATGCAAACTTTATGCTGTTGTTCTTTATTTTTGCACAGAAATATGTACCTGTGTCCTCTTCCTTGATTTCCATAATGTTGAGGTCAAACTGTTCTTTACTTGCAGTCATGGTGAAGTAATTTTTAAAGGGTCCAGTGAACCTGTAATTTGTATTGCCCTCATCTGATCTTACAAGAAGTTGAGGTAACATTCCAAAACTCTGCTTAAACCACGCTACATAATGTTTTGTGTCTTTGACTATGTTGTGGTCACATGTTAATGTAACATTCTCCCCTAAATTCACTGTTTTCACTTGAAGCTCAAGAATGTCAGATGATTTGACTGAAACAAAAAATGTGTTTAATGTCTAAAATGCTGTAATGTTTATTGTATAAATAAGTCGTCTAACATTTCAAATTAATTCAAGCACTTACCAGTTTTAAAGATACAAAAAATGGCAATAAATATGATCATTGTTTCCATTCTGACAGATACCTCCTTACCAGTAACTGTTACTTTCTCTTCAGCGGCAAAAGACTGTACGTCTGACATCACTAGTCTTATCTGATTGGATGAAAAACTTTGAGGAAGTGAAAAAAGAAATATGTACACTATTTGTAATCTGTCCATACTATGTGTCCATACCATATGTGTTATTTATTGGCAGTCAGTGAATCAAATTTCCAACAAAACGTTATTTAAAGAAACAGGCTTTTACTTTGGTTGTGTTAAAATCAATTTGTGGGAAAAATAATACCTTGCAGTGAACAAGTCCCGAGGCACCCCTAGATTTGAACAATTTAACACATATAAGCTTAATTATTACTTTATCACATTGTTCCAGTTTTGTTCTAGCTTTCTTTAATATAAAACAAATGCAATCTAATTTGTTTACTGAATTTCTTTAAAAAAATAAATAAATAACTACTATGTTCTCGGTACATATTCTGGCTTAGTACCAGAGCCCTGTTTACAGAATACCAAGTAACAATTTTGTATATTTAGGCTAGATTGCACTTGAAGATAAGTGATGCCAAAATGATAAACTGAAGGAATGTCTTTGGCAAATTATTATGCAGTATACTTTAGGACATTCATGTAGTAAAATGTGTCTCGCTAGTTGTAAAGAGAGAAACACGGCATAATTATATCGTGATAATATTAACACATTTAATCAAGAGACTGGGTTTACTTCCCACTTTTCACCTCATTTGGTTTGATTTTTACTCGCTATCACGTACACCTGACACGTATTTAGCTCTTTCTTGTTTAGTTCGCTCACTTGGTTTAATATGCTCATTACCTGTCATTGTTCTCACCTGTCCCTCGTTTCCTTTGTCCTTATATAACATCGATCCGGGCAGCACTGTCCGCGTCACCGTCACACAGCCGCAGTTAGCGCCGGGTTTCTGCCCTCGGGTCAGTTTCCGACTGGTTCGAGTTTGCGGAGGCGAGTTACTCCGGTTTGTCTTCACTCCCTCTCAGCATTAACGACGTTGGTTGGAATGAAACCATTATTATATTTCATTATATAACTTCGAACTTCGTTTCGAACTTGTTATCGTTTGAGCCTGTGTCTATTGTTTTGATTCCGCGCGGTTACTTTGATTTATTCATCAAATCTCTCTTGACCCTGCACATGTCCTTCTGTTTTGACAAGTAACAAACATGACAAAGTGCAGGTTTCAACTCAATTCAAAATGTAAGGAACTCCTATAGGTTTATTCTATTGTATAGCTTTGTAAAAGCGGATGTATGTTTTATAAACATAAACATGTGTTGTTAAGCATGAGGAAATTTGTCTAATGTCCTTAGTTACTTAATATCTAATACTTAATAGTAAACCCAAATAAAATTCATGGGCCAAGCCATTAACAATGAACGCTCTTGTCGGTTCTCAGAATGCTGTGAATAATTGCTGTTCCCTGTACAATGGTTAACAGAAGAGATTAATTTTTAAAGGTTTCTGAGGTGTTGACTCCAGCAGCAATGTGCTTCAGGACCCCATTTTTTCAGTTGTAGACTTATTTAGTTTTAAAATGTTACTGTTTGCTGACGTTGAGGTTGACTCATTATTAATAAACTAAAATGTATGATAATTTGTCTTAAATGCAACACTGCATTAAACACTACACTCACATGTTTATCAACTTGTGTTCTTAAGTGAGGTCCTTGAAACTGTGCAACTTTTTGTTGTCACTATGGTCTGAGAGGCTGCAGAGAGGAAGCTCCATCAAAGGAGGGGGTTAGAGTTAATGACAATAGCCCAGATGTATAAAAGCACAGGATGTTGCTTTAACTTGCATTGTGAAAGCCTTAACATGATCAAAAAAAAGTTGGGTCACTACAATCCAATGGTCCACAATAGTGCAGTTCATAATAGTGTTGATTATCTCACTTGTTTTTTTTCTTATTTTTCATTGTCATTTTGACATAAGCCAATTCAACATGTCAAAACTCACAAGCTTTGATGTAGTTAAAATCTCGATGGCCCCATTTGTGAGTGAGAAGTGTCCAGTTAATTCTCACACCTGTGAAGGGTGTTTGACCATTTCCCACACCTAAAAAGCAAGCTAAAGTTAACGGAAACAGCCATAAACCTTGAAGCATAAGCTGTGAATCTGTTTTAAGAGAAATGCAAGTGATCTCACCTCATGATAAAGTACAGAAGCCAAACCTTACCACACAATCCTCTGTGAATTATTATGAATGCTTCTTATTCTTTTAAAGAATATTTTTATAATCATTGTCTTCTCAATTCAAATACAGACATTCACACAATATAATGAGATATTACATATTTCTTTATTGCAGAATTGCCAAATAGCGTATGTCAAAAAAAAATGTCTGCAATATTTGATAGATGCCACATTTCAGGTACTCTCCACGATAATCTCGTACTGGCATTATTTACTAGCTTAGAATTGTTTTCCTGTGAACAATTGAAGTTTATTCTAATTCTTTAGGCTTCAAGTAAATGTAAAAAGACTTTTTAGTTTTAAATAAATATAATTTGTTATTGTTCAGTTTATATTATGTTTTCATATTTTTACAATCGTAATAAATTGTGTTAATTCTCCTACAGTGTTAAAATCCATGAGCAGATTTTCAAAGATGACAGTTTTTTTAGATCTGGTGAATGCTTGTGTGTTTCTAAAATGTTTCCAATCCATTTCATAGGCAAATGTGAAACATGATCTTTGTTGTGGTTAGAGGCCTCAAACATCCACACTCTACCATGCCTTCCAGTCTGTGGTTGTGCTAAATATAAGTTCTAGTATCAAGCATAGCTCACAGGAAAAAAAAGAAAGCATGTGATTTTCTAAAGATTCTACACTAAAGTAAAGGAATTAACATTTTGAGTTATTTTCCAAAAGAATGGGTCTTAACGTCTCATAATTTGATTCATTTTACTCATTATATCATTACTATATTCACATCACCATATAATGTAATATTCATTTTGACTGATTTTTATTTTATTTTAATGTCACCTTTTGGTACATTAAACTGTAAGATATTGTATGTTTCTTATAGCGGAGCCGTCAGTTTTAAGGAAGTATTCAAATATGACTGAGTAAGTATCAAGTTTGACTGACTTTTGCAAAAAAATAAAATAAATAAATGCAGACAGCTCACATTTAATATTAAACTTTGGTAACTGCATTGGACTGGAGTCCGCAATGGAGCCTGGATCAAAATTTAAAAAATGGACAGAACGGTGAGGGCTGTGGATCAAGCTCAAAAATAAATGAAATGAGCACAAAGAAAGAAAGATATGGACATAGAACACAAAAATTGACAAGGGATGGCACAGCACAGCATGCAAAGAAACACATGGCCGTGAAAAAGAGGATAAGTCAACATACAGCCATCTTACTCAGGGTACTGTCAACATAAAGTAAGGTGAAAATGCAGAATTTCCTGACTCCAGAATAGTGGCACATTACAGCTAAAAGCTGACTCATGAAAATTGGTACCAACTGGCTCGGGCTGTTGGTAGTGTGATTGGAAGGTTGCTGGTTCAAGTCCCGGAAAAGTAAAGGTATCACTGAGGTACTCATGAGAAAGGCACCATCCCCAAGCACTTTTCCCTGACCGCTGCCAAAAAAAGCTGCCCACTGTTCAACATACTGCTGTGCTGTGAATGGGTCACATGAATAGGTCACATGTGCATAAGCTTAGATTCTTCAACAGAAGAAATATAACAAGCTATACTCTAGCTTCCATAGAGCCTGAGTGAGCAGTCAACATGGATAATAATGCAACACAAATGAAATGTGGTAACCTGAATACATGAAGCCACAGCATGAACAAATGTAGAGCTTTAGGAACTGTTTGAGTTTGAACTGAGTGAAGCCCCAAACCACAAAGGGACTTTTCAGCTAAAAGAATATCGGACTGCCCTAGAAATAATTTGCTAATGTGACATTAAAAGGATACAGCTTTTTCAGTAATGTTATGGGTAAAGTCAGAGTGGTCAAGACTTCGCTCACACTTCTTTAGGGCACAGAATATATCTTTAGAACAAAAAAGGTAACTCTTGCTGAATTACTTTTTAGTAGAGAAATTTACCCGTAGACCAGCTAGTAGTGAGAAAGTGGGAGGGAAGTATAAGGCATTGTTTTAACTATAGCATTTCAAAGGATATACCATCTGCCAAGTGTGGCAATGACCCTATTTTTTGTATTAGTTTTGCTCTCAGCAGCGCCAGGTAAGAACGTTCATAATTGTTTTTTATTTTTGCCCTCACCAGTTCAGTTGTTGTACATGTACTCTATCAAAACACAGATTAATTCATTTTAAAATTGCTTTCTTCTTCTTCTTCTTCTTCTTCTTCTTCTTCTTCTTCATCATTAGGTGCAAACTCTAAGACAGAAATTATACAGTCTGGTGGACTGAAGTACATTCAGGTGGGAGAAGAATTTAGTCTGAATTGTACTTTTTCTTCCCATGATACTTCAACTACTGCATGGCTGAGACAGGCTCCGGGAGAAAAGCCACTGAAGATTGCCGCCGCATACTATACAACAGAAGTTATTTATGATATACAAAAGACAGGACGTTTTAGTATATTAAAAAGAGGAAACAGTTTCATTCTGAATGTCTCCAACGCAGAACTGTCTGATTCAGCAACATACTTCTGTGCTGTGACATATTATATGGATATTGACTTAGATTCATGCACAGTTGTAGTCCTTGAAGGTAGGTGTTATTCTATTGCATATAAACTTAACATTATTTCTATTTTTAGTTTTTTTAATTTCATTATGTTATTTTTTTTTATAAAATGATGACTTTAATGTCAGGTATTGAGAATGCATTTAGCATTAACTTTACAGTCATTTTCTCCTATTTTCTTTCCTCCTGTAGGTTTGCATGCAGGTCACAATTCTTATATCCACCAACCAACATTAGACCCTGTCTTTCAGGGAGACAATACAAATTTGCAGTGCATAATACTCACTAAAGGCTGTGCAGGAGAACACAGTGTGTACTGGTTCAGACACGTGTCAAAAGAGTCTCATCCAGGGATCATCTACACTCACGGAGGCAGGAGTAATCAGTGTAATAAAAGATTTGAGAGCAACTCTTCTACACAGAGCTGTGTCTACAATCTCCCCAAGAACAACCTCAAAATCTCCGATGCTGGAACATACTACTGTGCTGTGGCCATGTGTGGAGAAATACTGTTTGGGAATGGAACTACCTTGCAAATAAAAGGTACCTTCATGTATGCAATCTAAGTTACGCTTCAAACTATCTTTTCACACATCTTTTGTTGAGAATGTGTTTTTGTTCTACACAGATGAGGACTGCACTAACCAGATGATCATACTGGTTTGGCTCTCCATTTTAAGAGGTGGAGGGATCGTCGGCATACTTGCTACCTTTATTTTACTCCATTGTGCTTATAAAATGAAATATAAATGCTAATCAGCTCAAGAGAGACTGATGAAAAGAAAAGAAAATTTCTGTCACCTAATTTAGAAATCTCATCATTTAAATATTTTATATAATTTATTCCTTATTTCAAGCTAACCATTTTTTGAGTTTGGAGTTATATATATGATGCAGTGTTTGTTTTCCAATGACCTGAAATTATTTGTATTAATAAAATATTTTTTGATTTAGACACCTTTGGCACAGTGGTAATATATGACCTTAAAATATATTATATAATATAATCTTACCGAAGTGCTGTGTCGATGTGTGGAGAGACACTTGTTTGGACATGGAAATAAAGCTGTTTTTGGTATACAATGGTAATACAAAAATACAGATTTTCAACAAAACAGAATAAATCAAGACTGGACTAGTTAAAATAATTGTATGTTTCTGCAGATAATGCTATGCCAAAGCTGTTTGTCATTCTCTCTTTTATTAGATCTTCTTCTGCTGATTACGTTCACCATTTTTGTCCTCCATACATACTGCTCTTTGTTGTCAGAGTCAAAGTCACAGTAAACTTTATTGTTATCTCTGTTATATACTGTACAGATATACAGAGAGACGAGACGACGTGGCTCCAGTTTTCACAGTGCAACAAGAAACAGGGAACACAGAACAAACAGGGCATATAGAATAAACAGTAACTGAAATAAGACAATCATGATTCACACCTTTTATTAATTAAACTTTATTGGGGCATTACAATGAAAGAAACTTCTTTGTTGTTGCTAACAGATATTGCTGTATATCAAGACAGTGCTCTTATATCACATATTTACAGAGAGCTGTCTAAAAGCAGGATATTTTCATAATCACAGTTCTGCACTCTACACTAAGTACGACATCATTTTCACTTATCCAGCAGTGAATGGTTATGCGAGTTGAAGTGAAAGAATTAATAATAAAAATAACAAGTAAGCCATCTAAGCATTCAAGACAATCCTTTATTACTTCTCATGTATAGACTTTGGTCAAGAAACATGCAAAACTGTAATATTAAAAATGTGGCATTGGTTATACAAAAACACTAAACTGTTTTATTCTGGACATTTGAAATATCTCATTAATGTTAATGAAAAGGTGAAATGTGACTTTTGATGTGGTTTGAAGAGATTCGCCCGCTACATGTCAGCCATTTCAACTGTGGTTAATACTAAATTTAAATTCAAATGGTTCACTGGTGGTACAAGCCAAAAACAACAATAACTTAAAAAAAGTAAATGAAGAAGTTAATATGTATGTTTAAAAAAATCCATTTTTCAAAAGACCACAGACTTAACACAAAATTAACAAACAAAATTAATTCACATTAAGGTATGGCATGACAACATTCAAGTTCACAACCCTTTTTAAAATCTTCACCTGTAACCCTTGTGACCTACTTGACCACTTTTCACTCGCATAAAGCCAGAATGCAGGCGTGAGTTTCAATTGTTCTTCATTAAAAAAAGAACAAAACCACCTCACTACACACTGAAGTAAAAAGAAATCTCAGGACTTAGCCAGGCGATTTGCTGCTGCAAACATCAAAGAAAAAGGATGCAAACAGAAACAAAATCAAGAAAAAGGGTGTAACTGAATAGGTGTTGGTGTTTTCACACCTAGTGTAGTGTTGTATCAGAGTGGAACATTATCCCATAAGAACACAATAATCAAACCCGAGTTCCCACCAATACAACAGATCTGAGACCACACACTTGTTAACAGATAGGGCAGGAATAATTCAAATATTTGGGTAATGTCTGTTAGTGTTTCATGACTGTTAGAGCAATCTACTCTAGCGACCACCAAATTGCCATCCTTCCCATCCTGCAACAAGTGCTTGCATCAGGGCCTGTACATTTATTGCTTTTCAGTCCCCCTAATGGCTTAATGCTACATACAAATTTGAAACTATTTGAACTATTTGAAATGGTTCACTGAGGTGTTTAAAAAGCCAAAAACAAATCAACATGTGGATGTTTTAAAAAACATGCATCACTTAAAAAAAAAAATCACCTGTAACCTTTGTGGCCTATAACTACTTCCCTGACATTGACATGTCAGTCACATAGAACCAGAACACAGACTTGAGTTTGACTTATTCTTCATTATAAATGGAACAGCTCCAAAAACCACCTGGCTAGGCCCTGAAGTAAAAAAAGATCAGGACTTAGCCAGGTGACTTGCAGCTGCTAACATCAAAGAAAAGTTTTCAAGAAATATGGTGTCCTGTCAAGGTGAAAACTGGTGGAAGATTGGGAATTTTGTTAAAAATATGAAGTGAGGCAGGATTGGTTTCATTGTTCTAACTAGCGACCAAGGACCAAGGAAAGTTTGCATCTTGGGACTATGCAGGATTTTAATGATGTCATAGAATCCCTGGGCATCAATGCAATCTACAAGATTTTGGATTTTTTGTGCTTTGTGGATCCACCATGTGTCTTCCATGATCCAAAGTGCATGGATTGAGGCTCTTGATTCAGCAAAAGCAGATTTCAAGATAGAGAATCTAAGATTAGATTTGAAAATATTATGTTTGTAGAAGTACTTGGATATTAAAGTTGTTGAATCTTGACACTTCCTTGATAGACCAAGACTCAGAGTACAAAGAAGGCACTTAAAGTATGCATATATAAATAGACTATAAAATAAAATAAACTCTAAAATACATGAGGTATTCAATGATACAGTATGTGAAAAAACTACAGTTACAATCTTGGAACT
>JAVGVS010002013.1:0-13518 GCA_032718565.1 Distichodus sexfasciatus
TCCACTAAAACACATTTGAACCGTGCAGCTTGAACTGTAAGTCTTAGAAGGCTGAAATTTTCAGAAAGGTGTGAAACTCGCCATAGGCCAAAAATCATAGTTATGGGTTGATAATTGGGAAATTGTGCAGTCTGACACACTGACTAATGCACACAACACCTGGTGATATCACATTCGCAGACCATCCGGGATTTCATTCTTCCTCTGCTTCGAACATTATTCCATTGTAATTCAGTTGCGTTTCCTAAAAACGTGACCGTAAACTAGTTAGTTCTTACGGCAAGTTATTTTTGTCTTTTCATGGTTGCGCATTACAATTATTACACACGAGAAAAATAAAACAGACAATAGGGGCTGATGTGGGAATAATTTAAGACTGTGGCTGACAATAGACTACCCATCATTATCATCTTTTGTTTTTCAAATGAATCAAGGCCACTGTAAGTGAGAAATCGGTAGTATTCTAAAAGATTTCAAAGAAACTGTTGCATGGAAAGAAAGCTTCATGTGGCGTCAGGGCTGAACGCTGTTAAAATTACCCTGACGTGACACACAAGCTATTTATGTGTAAACACTGTATGAAGTCTAAATATATTGTGGTATAATAAAAGATGTACGTTCTGACAGGCTATATGCCCAAAAAGAAGACTATCAGACATCGGTAGTGTTCTACGTTTTCAACTGAACTGTTACACAGAAAGAAACTTTGTGCGCCGTTAGTGCTGAACATGCTGCCATTACAAAACGTCTGTGCTGTTATTCTCACGTATGTCACACGAGTGCTACAACAGTGCATGACTGAGAACTGTTTGCTTGAAAGCGTGGTTACACTGCAGTTTAGTTAGTTATTTTTATGTATATTTAAGTTTTATTGATGTTATTTAAGCTTATTTTACACTTATGTTCTGTAAAACCTAATACTAATTATTATACTAATATTTATAAGTTAAGTATTATGCAAATAAAGGGGAAAATGTCTAATTATCGGCCAAAAAAAATCAGCAGCATGTATCGTCCATCAGCTGACCCCTGACTTCTAAACATCAGGATTTGGGTATAGAAAAACATGTATTGGTCGACCTCTAGTCTGTATGAAGTTAAATATCTTCTCTAGTGCTGGGTGATGAAACGATTTCATTTTTTTTAATTGAGAAAAATGTGATGACGATGATGATAAACGTAGGCTATCATCGCTGGCACAATAGCCAATCACAGCCAATGATGCAGATTTGTCCGTTGCACACGAAGAAGCTACGTGGTAAACATTAGTAAAGTGGCCGCGCGTATAAGAAAAGATGTCGGGCAAACTACCAATCTCAAAGGAACACGTCACAAATGTTTACATGAAACCGGAACGAAAGTGTAAGTGCCTGATTGTGTCTTTTGCAATAAACGCTCTGGCGTGCCTTTCCCAACAGCATACTTACAACTATGCTTTTGGGAAACGCACCCTGGAAGTGAGTTTTTGACTGCTCTCAGTCCAACAAATGCATTTTTTTCACTGGCAGCGCACTTTTAGCTACTGTTTGTACAAATATTTTGAATAATTAAAAATCAGTAACTTCATAATTTAAGGAGAATTGTGTGTATATAGTTTTTGCCATTTATTGAAAATAAATCTTTGTTTACAATTATTTTATTATTTTAACTTATTTCTGCAGTTTGTATGTGAATACAGAAAAAAGAAAATATGACAATACATCATATTTTTGTTCATACCACCCAGCTCTAATCTTCTCACATTTCCCCAATGTCCTGGGTACTGTAGATTCATCATTCTTTATCACGTCCCTAATTATACAAGTTCAGTATGCAGTGAAATGGATCCTGAGCCACTCTTTTTGTTTGGTCAATTATTTCTGTGTTGTAACAAAGCTTCTTGGTAATAAATCTTATACTACTGGAAAGCATGTTCATTTCCATTTTAAGTGGTGCCAGATTTGTAAAGAAAATGCATTTGTGGGATGAGCAGCAGAGGTGAACATGTGAGTTGCACCCATGAAAAACTTTGCTGCTGATGCCAAACAGTTTATTCTGCATCAGCTGCTTTTGTGCTGCTTAGGGGAGTGTGTGTAAATGCAATGTCCCTGTAGGTCCTGGCTCCTCTGCAAGGAGGAATCCCTCAGCAGACCGGTGTGATTATTCAGCCTCAACAGATTGTCCTCACAGGCAACAAAGTCCAGCAGAATGCTCAGGTTTGTTTTTTTTCCCCCATCTGCCAAGTCCTATGGTGTGTGTGTCTCCATGTCACTGTAGCCAATCCCTTTATCAATCAGTAATAAATGTAATATATATTTTTTAATTCTGATAAAACACCAACTGTTATATTTAAGTGTTGTTCCCCTAGTGTTGTTCTCATGCAAAGAACAAGGCAGTCTTCATATAAAATCAAGCTCCCTGACTGGGTCTTGTTCTCTCTGGCAGGTAATGCAAGCTGCGATGGCTGCACAGACGCAGGGAGCTGCTCCGGTGCAGCCGCAGCCAGCCGCCTCCCAGCCACAGAGCCAGGCTCAGGCAGCTCCAAGCACGCAGCCTGCCATGATGCTGCAGGTGGACGGAGCCGGAGACACATCCTCGGAGGAGGACGAAGAGGAGGAGGACGAGTACGATGAGGACGAGGATGAAGACAAAGACAAAGATGGCGGAGAGGATGGGCAGGTGGAGGAGGTACATAAGTTGTGGGTAGAAATTGCAACCCCAGTTTTGTGTCTTTCTTGTACTAAAGTCTCTGTGCTCTGTGACTTCACTCTCACCTGTTTGACAGTCACAGATTCACAAGTCGCTTTGATCTCAAAACGGGTATATGGTACTGTCTATGTGGTGCCTCATTGTGCTGACAACATTTTACCCATATCATGCTGACTGTTTTGGTTAACCCAAAAGTAGCTATTTCCAAAACAATGTCATTTTCCTAATTTCATCAGCAGTGTTAATTTATCTATTTAACTGCCTTGGTAGTGTTGTAGTTCTACTTTTAGTGCTGATTCCATAATTATGGTGTTGTTTCTGTGCGTTACTCAGCCTTATCATATGACACCATTGTGATAATGGGATATCTTTTTCCAGGAGCCACTGAACAGTGGAGACGATGTGAGTGATGCAGAGGACCAGGAGCTGTTCGATACAGAGAATGTGGTGGTGTGTCAGTATGATAAGGTGTGTGTATGTCTACTGGAAATCTCTCTCTCTAATTCCACTGCTGCTCTCTGCTGTTTGAAAAAAGGAACCACAGGGTCATAAATGAGGGCTTTTGTGATAGCAAATGTTTAGATGCTGCACTAGGTCTGGGATCAGAAATAGTATGCCTTTTACATGGCACATTTAGAACCACTTTTTTTTGGTGTACTCCTGTTGCGCGCACACTCAAAAATCTGCGAATACTAGATGTTGCCAATAGATTTTGGGAGGAGAAATGGTTGCTGTAGTTTTGGATTTTGCATTTGAGGACTTATTTGTGAAACCATGTGAGTCAAAGTGAAAGCTCAGTACTTTACAGATGGCCAGTCTCCCACCTGAATTCTGATTTGAAATGAAACCTGATTATTGGTGCATAAGTCATCACTAAAGACCTTCATGCACCCATGTGTTTAATAGTCATATGTCAGAGTATGCACACACTTACTGCAGCAAATTTTAATTTATTTTAATTTAACTAAGCAGCTCACACTCCTGTGATCATCTTTTGAGGTTTACAACTGAGCGCATCAAAGCTGTACAGTTAATGAAACAAATATATGGAAATGAAGTAATTTTGCAAATCTTGAAGAATTTGCTGAGTAATTTGTCAATCTAAATTGAGTCTCTTACCTCTGGTGTCCAGAGTAGCATCAACTCGCTGTGTTGTTGCTGATCAGCTGTGCAGTCCCGTAGTTTTTAATATCGTGTCCGTGGAGCATGGAGGTTAATATTGACAAACGTCACCTTTTATCAGCACCATCAGTATAAATCCTCACTTCATCTCAACAGCATGAGAACAGCAGACTGAAGCTGGTAGTTATATGCAAGATGAGCTGGTTAAAAGGGTGGAACAATATTTAAAATTTAGGCCGCACAAAAGCCTCCTGGTGTTAGTACCACATGCCTTTCCTCCTGACTGAGTGCAAGAATAGTTTATTACCTACACATGCAGGCAAAATGGTGATTTAATACTTTTGCACCCGCTTTCTCCTTCCACTATAGACCAACAGTAGGCAAACATAACAGAAGGATAGATTCAAAGTCAAAGTAAACTTTGTCATCTCTACTGTATACATGTACATTAGAGAAACGAGATGTGGCTCCAGTTTCTACAGTTTGAACACCTAAGGCACATATAATAAGAAAATATATAAATAGAAATGCCACATAGAATGAGCAAATTATATGTACATAGACTATAAAATATAAAGAGATATGTGGAATTCAACTGAAATTTCTTTTTGCATTGGAAGTGCATATGATCTGTGGCAGTTAAATGTGAAAATTCTTAACAGGCGTTGTACAGTAATGTCCAATAACACATGCAAATATCGTAACGCCAGTCAAGAGGAGAGACAGAAAAACAATCGGTAGTATGTGCAAATAATGTTTCACAAAATTTTCCATTATTAATACAATCACGTCCTTTGGTGTACATGGTAGTGTGTTTAAGACATCACTCATGAAGGTTGGAGTGTTTCTTTCATCTCTCTCTACCCACCTGCCTCCTTATCACTGCAGTTGACATCTTGTTTAAAAAAGCAGTTGTGTTGAAGCACCAGATTTACTCAAACCTTTCCTCATTCAATAGAGAATTTCTAGATAGAGCTAAGGTTTGATAGTTTTGTCTAGAAGGGGATAAATCAGTTTTTTTTTAAGTGAAGCTGTTTGTTTTTTAGTTGATTTTTTTTTGTCATCTTAAAAGCAATTCTCCCCTCCACCTGTCTCCAGATTCACAGAAGTAAGAATAAATGGAAATTCCACCTGAAGGATGGCATCATGAACCTGAATGGACGTGATTATGTTTTCTCCAAAGCCATTGGGGACGCCGAGTGGTAAACGAATGATGATTTGAGAAATTAAAGGACACCCCCAGAATAAACTATCAGACCCACACGCAAGACAAAACCCGGAACTGTAAGACCTCCAGGAAAACTCGCGTGGTTGGGGATGAGTAGAGACATCCCAGTACTGTGTGATGCTACAGCCGACCCCCTGCACAGCACCGCTGTGTGCCGCCGGTCCGTCAGTGAGCCTCAGTCAACTGCCTTGTTTTGGGACACGAGTCTGAAACTTCTTGTAACAGTGAATCTTTTAATGCACCCCAACCTTGAACACTTTAGACAACGGACATCCCATACTTCCATGAGCATTTTTATAGTGCCTCGCTGTGACACCCTTGAACCCCAGCGTGTATGTTTAGATTGTAAATGTTTCTTCTGATCCAATTCTAAGCTCTTCACTCACGTTCCCTGTGCCACCTGTTTGCCATCGCAGGTTTGCCAGTTTTTCCATAGCCTTCCCCCTGCCCACAAAAACGAGAGCAACACTAAAGAGATTGTTGTTTTTTTTTGTTTGTTTTTTTAAGTTTTTGGATTGAAATCATTTTTAACTTTTAGTTGTTTTTGTCACACCTTTGAACAAAAGTTTCCCACGTGCTAGCCAAAGCTTGTGTGTCTGCAGAATTTCAAGTTAGGTTTGTGTTATGTGATGTGGCATGGTTAGTCCCCATATTTTTGTGTGTGAGAGTTGGAGAGAATGCATTGAAAAGATGCTTGGCCATTTTCCTTGTATGGCCACACTTGCTCTTTTTCAGTGCAGTCTACAGCTGTGTGTGTGTTGTATTTGTGTATTTATTCCTAAAAGCTCAGGCACAGTCACACATGGGGATGGACTGCACCACACTGTGCTCTTATAGTGTTCTTTTCCTTTCACCTCTGCTTAGGATCTCCTTGGCTTTTCCACATTTCTCCTTCTTTGGCGTTTTCAGACGCAATCTCTCCTCTTGCTCATGCTGCAACGCTGGTGATTTTGTCAACTCTAGCTGCCGTCAGCGCTGGGGCTGGTGGCCTCTCTGAAAGCGGTTCTAAATATATTTATGTTCAGATTTATGGAACTTAGTGTTGCTCTAAGGTGGCAGACCAGTCTCTCTGTGAGGGAGGGGGGAAGGGGCTTAGTGTAGTTTTATTTCCCCACTGTCATTTTATTGTTTGTGCCTTTCAATATAATTTCAGCTATCAGGTATTTGCGGAATGGTAGCCTTTTTAGAGTGAATCCTGAAACTGTACACTTTTATGATCATAAATAAACCATGCGCTGATACTTCTGTCTGCTGTAAGTGTCTGAGAAAACTGTATTCACCTGAATATAATACTGTTATCAAACTTCATAAACCAGCTGTTAGTGTGAACAAAAGTGCAGTTCTTTTAATGTTTGTTGGTCAGATCCATGGATTTTTCTCTTTGTACAGCTTCATTAAAGCACTTCATGAAAACATACTTTGATTCTAATAGCTGACTAACTTTTTTTTTTTTTTTTTTTTCAAACTATACAGTAAAACCCTGCAACATGAACATACCTATGCACGTACATTCCTAAGCACAACCGGTTTTTCGTGGCCAAAAATACATTCATACACCACTATTCCTGGACCTCAACCACAGAAGTAAATGCTTTCCGATCACATGGGCGTCTTCCGCGTTATAAACAAGGCATTGAAACATTTAGTGTGGCATTACCCAGTGCTTTGTAAACAATGTTTCTTACTGTGCCTTTGATGTTACTGTTATTTAGTGGTTTTGTGTTTTTTGCTAAATTATAATGGATTAAAGGAAAGCTAGAGAGGTAAGCACAAAACTAAAGAAGGTGTGATTCATAATACAAACAAAGAAGTGATTGGAAAATACGAGAATATGTGTGACTGATTTGCAGCTTTGTATGGCATGAGTATATCTACGATTTTGTAAAACAGGAAGTTTAAAAAGCTTAAGCTTCTAAGGGTGTGTCATGCATTCTAAAAGCAGCTCACCAGCAATTGATGAAGTTGCAAATAATTATCCTTTAGTGAGTGCTAATAGGGAGTTTAGGGCTAGTTGTTGCATGTTTAGGCATGGAGATGTGCTCTAATAGTGCTGATAGAAGGGTTGCTGAAGCCTAGGTAGAAAAGTTTGAAAGACTTTGTTTCCATCAAGTTGCCCAGTTTCACGAACACTTCAGTCCACAACCAGTTTTCTGGGACAAATTAAGTTTGTGGTGAGCGGTTTTACTGTATTGCTGAAAGTACTATGACACCTGCCTTTACACACACAAACATTCTATAAAGTCCCATTCTATGATTGTATATGCAGTTGACCCACCCTTTGCATCTATAACAGCTGGGAAGGCTGTCCACAAGGTTAAGGAGTATGTTTATGGGATTTTTTTTTTTGGTAATTAAAATTTTTATTAATTTTTTTTGACAGTAAAACATCAATTCAAAGAAATTCACACTCCAGCCAGCTACTCATACAATCCAAAACTTTCCTCCACAGGGAGTTGACTTCAGTACATACCCATAATGCATGTACAGTTAAGCCCAAAATTATTCATACCCCTGGCAAATTTTGACAAAGTTATTTTAATTCAACCAAGAAGGGTTTTTCTGACTGAAAATGACACAGACAGAATGAGACAATGTACAACCCCTGGCAAAAAGTATGGAATCACCCCTCTCAGAAGATGTTCATTCAAATGTTTAATTGAGTAGAAAAAAAAACAAGCACATACATGCCACAAAACTATTTTCACTCAACAACTCAAACTTCTGGCTGTATAAAACACTTAAAAAAAAAACAAAGAACGATAACTGTAGTCAATGACAACTATTTTAAAGATCAAACAGAGGAAAAAAATATGGAATCACAAAAATCTGAGGAAAATAATATGGAATCACCAAATAAAAACACTACTAGTACTTTGTTGCACCACCTCTGGTATTATTGACCATTCATCTTTTGCAATGAGCTCCAAGTCTTTGAGGTTGGAAGGCCTCCTTGCCATCACCCTAATCTTTAGCTCCCGCCGAGGATTCTCTATTGGATTCAAGTCAGGACACTGGCTGGGCCACTCCAAAATGTTAATATTTTTGTCGGCTAACCATTTCTTCACCACTTTTGCTGTATGTTTTGTGTCATTGTCATGCTGAAATGTCCAGTGCTGACCAAGGCCAAGTTTCTCTGCAGACTTCCTGATGTTGTTGTGGTTGAGAATCGTGATGTAGCCTTATTTTTTTATTTTTTGATTAGTTTGCCTGGCCCACTGGCTGAAAAACACCCCCAAAGCGTCATGTTCCCACCACCATGCTTGACCGTGGAGATGGTGTTCTTGGGGTTGAATGGTTTTTTGCGCCAAAAAAGGCTACATCATTGTGGCCAGACAATTCAATTTTTGTTTCATCTGACCACAAAATAGAAGACCAGAAGTCTTCTTCTTTGTCCAGATGAGATCTTCCAAAGGCCAAACATGCTTTTAGGTGTCTTATTTGGAGAATTGGCATCCTTCTTGGTCTATATCCGTGGAATCCAGCAGTAAGCAGTGTCCGTTGGACTATCTGCCTTGAGATGTTGGCACCAACATGGCCCAGATTCTTCAGGATGGCCTTGGTGGTGATCCTCGGATTCTTCTTCACCTCTCGCACCATCAGCCTTGCCAGAACAGGTGCCACTTTTGATGTCCTACCACGTTCTCCGAGATTTGAATGACTTGTATTTTTAAATAATACTTTGTACAGTGCCCACTGTAACTTGACGACATTTAGGTAAGGCCTTGTAGCTGTATGCAGCCACAATGTGCTGCCACAGGTCCACACTCAGCTCTTTTGTTTTTGCCATGACTTGCTACAAACCAACTGCAGATTATACTGGCTAAATTTGCCTCTGGCTTCTCGGATATAGTGCTCAGTGTTAGAAAGAATCCCCTCCCGTGTTTTTTCACCCAACACCTGGGAAAGGTCTTTCCCCCATACCATCCTGAGATTACCACAACTATAAATATTTTGTCCATGGACACAGCTCATACCACTTGGATGCTTTCTGTGACATTGTACAATAGGTAACCCCATATAGCGCTCTATCATATTTTTATCTTGATGGAAGACAGTTTTATCTTTAACAGTGTCTAAGTTGTATATACAGTGCTCAGCATAAATGAGTACACCCCACCAGATTTGTCAGAAATCAGAATCAACATTTTCTATGGGATACTATACTACAACATACTCCTACAAATGTGGGTCATTGATTGCAAACAAGATTTGTTCATTTGTGCACACAAAAAAGTGATTTTCCTAACAAATTCATTCAAGCCCATGTTGCAAAAATGAGTACACCCCGCAACAAAAACTATTACATTTTGTATGACCGCTGTGATTTTTAAGGACAGCACCAAGTCTTCTAGGCATGGAATGAACAAGTTGGCGACATATTGCAACATCTTTTTCCATTCTTCAAGAACAACCTCTTTTAGAGCCTGGATGCTGGATGGAGAGGGATGCTCAACTTGTCTCTTCAGAATTCACCATACATGTTCGATTGGGTTCAGATCAGGAGACATACTTGGCCATTCAATCACCTTCACCCTGTTCTTCTTCTTCAGAAATGCAACAGTAGCTTTAGATGTATGTTTTGGATCATTGCTGTGTTGGAAAAGTGCACAACGACCAAGAGCACAGAGTAGCATCTTCTCTTTCAGTATAGAGCAGTACATCTGTGAGTTCATGATACCATCAATGAACTCCCCGACACCAGCAGCACTCATGCAGCCCCACATAAGGACACTGCCACCACCATGTTTCACTGTAGGCACCATGCATTTTTTCTTTGAAATCTTCACCTTTGCGACGCCATACAGTTTTGAAGCCATCAGTTCCAACAGTGATCTTTGTCTCATCACTGACCCACTGAACCCGCACCAGGACTCCATGGCGACATCATCATGAAACCAACTGGGATTGGACCCTATGGACGTCTACTGACTTAGCAGCACAATACTGAACTAATTTCAGGTTAATGTTGCTGAGAGGGTGGCCCAGCAACAACCTGGGATTCGAAATATCCCTTGGACTATTTTTGTATCTTTGCTTCTTTAAATAACTAACAACTCATCTTGATCTATTGCTCGTTGTACAATAAATGTTCGTGCGCCTGGTCGCCCAGAGGAGGATGTGGTCCCCCTCCAAGTCTTGGTTCCTCTCAAGGTTTCTTCCTACTAGAGGGAGTTTTTCCTTGCCACTGTCGCCCCAGGCTTGCTTGTTGGGGGGGGGGATTTAGGCCGGTTATATGTAAAGTGCTTTGTGACAATGACTGTTGTTAAGAGCGCTATATAAATAAAATTGAATTGAATTGAATTGAATCACTCCAGAGTACAGTAGTCTTCATCTTTTTCGGCATGGGCCCTGGCAAATTCTGGGCGTGCTTTTTTGTGCATGGGCTTTAGGAGAGACTTCCTTCATGGACGATACCCATGCATGCCATTCCTCTGCAATGTGCGCCGTATGGTGTCACAGGAAACAGTCACTCCAGTTTGGCTTTCTACTTCTTTAGCTAACTGCAGTGAACTTGCATGGCGATTTTCTTCAAGCCTACTCATCAGAAGATGCTCCTGTCGAGATGTTAACTTCCATGGACGGCCTGGATGTCTCTGAGATGGTTACACTTCCATCTTTCTTAAATTTTTGGATCACTTTTGCTACAGTATTCTGACTGATATGTAAAGCTTTGCTGATCTTCTTCTAGCCCTCACCTTTTTTGTGTAAAGAAATGATTTCCTTTCTCAGATTTTGTGACATTTCTCTTCCGTGTGGTGTCATTGCTGACAGCATGAAATGGGAAGGGGTTTTCTTTGTTAAGTAATGCCCTTTGTTGTAGTATAGTATCCCATAGAAAATGTGGATTCTGAAAGGAAACTAAAGGTTTTCTGACAAATCTGGTGGGGTGTACTCATTCATGCTGAGCACTGTATATTTCCAGAAATGTCCCTGACCTTCCAAATTGAATTTCTCCTTAATTTCACAGGAAAGAAAGTGGTCATCTTCAAATAGATCATCTAATAGGGTGTTGGTGGCCTAGTGGTAGAACACTCGCCTTTGAACTAAGAGGTTGTGGGTTCGAATCCGACCTCTGGTGTTACCAACATTGGGTCCTTGAGCAAGATCCTTAACCCTAAAAATTGCTCTCAGGGGAACTGTCCCTGAAATTAGGAAATGTAAGTCGCTCTGGATAAGAGCGTCTGCTAAATGCTGTAAATGTAAATACCGTTCTTGAGCCATTGAGCCCAAGATATTGTCTGTTTACCTATCTTTATTTTATGGTTTTGCCATATCAGAGCATACTGTATTTTTGAGTATTATGAGAGATTTTACACCTTTTATGTACTTGCCAAATTGTTTTTTAGTGTATTAGAAAGAGATTTTTTAATTAACATTTTCCTGTTTTTGGTGTCTATAAGAGAGCTTCAATAGGTTTAAAGGGAGATGTAAGTTCACGTTCAATTAAGATCCAATCCAAGTCATTATTTGTCCCTTCCCAGTGTCGAATGACATACTGTAGTGTTTAATATTTAGTAATGACAATCCCCCTCCCTTTTTCGACTGGCAAAGTTTGTCCATACGAATTCTAGGTTTTCTCCCACCCCAAAGAAAGTGTTCTATCATTTTGTTATATCTTAATAGCACTTGCTGTGGTACAGATACAGGTATCATAGCTGTTAAATAGTTTATCTTAGGGTCAATAATCATCTTAATTATGTTCACCTTCCCCCACAGGATCAAGTGTAGTCTGCTCCAGTTACATAGATTAATTTTAATTCTATCTAATAGTGATTCAATATTAGTAATAATAATTTCTTTTATATCTGAGTTGAGTTCTATACCTAAGTACTTCATCCCTTTTGCAAATCATTTGAATTTACAGGTGGATAATAAATTAGGACAACAAAATTGAGATACTGGCATAGCTTCTGATTTATGCCAATTATCTGATAAGATATTTTAGAATATGATTCAATAACTTCCAACAACACTGGCATAGAGTTAGCTGGGTTCTGATTCAGTACCAGTATGTCATCAGCATAGAGAAATAATTTATGCTCCCTACCACTCCCAGTAACTCCTTGGATTCTTGGTTCCTCTCTGATCAGTGTGGCTAATGGTTCAAGGAAGATTGTAAACAAGAGCGGACTGAGGCTACAGCCTTGGCGGTATATGATATATTGAAAAACTGGGATATTATACCATTGGTAACAACTGCAGCCTTAGGGGATGAATACAAAACTTTTATCCATCTACAGAAATCCTCTCCAAACCCAAATATAGACAGTGCAGTGAATAAAAAGGCCCATTCCACCCTATCAAAAGCTTTTTGAGCATCAAGTGAAATAGCTAATACAGGGTGAGGGTTTGATCTGTTTATCCATGTTAAATGCAATAATCTTCTCATATAATCTTTTGCAATCTATGTTAATTAAACTTATAGGTCTATAATTCACCAGATCAATTAAATCTTTATTTATTTGTATTAAAGAAATTATAGCTTCATTAAAACTATCTGGGCATGAATCATGTTGAAATGATTCTTGGAAAACTTACTTGAAAAAGTACTGACTATAAGATACAGTATTGTGCAAAAGTTTTAGGCAGGTGTGAAAAAATGCTGTAAACAAAGAATGCTTTCAGAAATATAAATAATGATTGTTTATTTTTACCAATTTACAAAATGTGAAGTGAGCAAACAAAAGAAAAATCTAAATCAAATCAATATTTGGTGTTACTACCTTTTCCCTTCAAACCAGCATCAATTCTTATAGGTACACTTGCACACAGTTTTTGAAGGAACTCAGCTGGTAGGTTGTTCCAAACATCTTGGAGAACTAACCACAGATCTTCTGTGGATGTAGGCTTCCTCACATCCTTCTGTCTCTTCATGTAATCGCAGATACACTCGATGATGTTGAGATCACTTCCAGGACTTCTTGTTCTTCTTTACGCTGAAGATGGTTCTTAATAACTTTGGCTGTATGTTTGGGGTCGTTGTCCTGCTGCAGAATAAATTTGGGGCCAATCATACGCCTCCCTGATGGTATTGCATGATGGATAAGTATCTGCCTGTATTTCTCAGCATTGAGAACACCATTAATCCTGACCAAATCTCCAACTCCATTTGCAGAAATGCAGCCCCAAACGTTCAAGGAATGCTTCACTGTTGCCTACAGACACTCATTATTGTACCGCTCTCTAGCCCCTCGACGAACAAACTGCCTTCTGCTACAGCCAAATATTTCAAATTTTGACTCATCAGTCCAGAGCACCTGCTGCCATTTTTCTGCACCCCAGTTCCTATGTTTTCATGCATACTTGAGTCGCTTGGCCTTGTTTCCATGTCGGAGGTATGGGTTTTTGGCTGCAACTCTTCCATGAAGACCACTTCTGGCCAGACTTCTCCGGACAGTAGATGGGTGTACCTGGGTCCCACTGGTTTCTGCCAGTTCTGAGCTGATGGCACTGCTGGACATCTTCCGATTTCGAAGGGT
>JAVGVS010002014.1:0-13515 GCA_032718565.1 Distichodus sexfasciatus
CAATTACTTCAGTTTTGGCCAGTATATAGACCCACAAGTGTTTGCAAACTGATACAATATTTGCTACTCCCAGTCTGCATGCCATCACAATGGATAATAAATTAAGCAGTCGGGATGTGAGCGAATTGTAGACGTTCAGCTTTAATAAGGGTTTCACAAGGGTACTGCAATAAGCTTTCAGAAATTACAGCCATTTTTCACAGCCATTTTCAAAAGTGATGGGAAAAAGCTTTACAGCACAAACGGATAATGACTTAAAACATGCTGTGAAAGCAACCCGAGAGGTTTCTCAAGGTAAAGAAGTGGGACATTCTACAACGACCAATTCATTCACCTCATCTCAAGCCAACAGATCATGCTTTTTAGGTAGTAATAAATAAAAATGAAGGCAGAAAGGTGACCAAACAAGCAGCAAAAATGAATTTTCATCAAACTATAGATATGTTTTATATTTTATTAGTTTGCTTAATTTTGATCCTCTGAAAATCAGGGGTGTACGATTCAGAAAATCTCATGTTTCGATTCGATTCTGATTCCTGGGCTCACGATTCAATTCAAAATGATAAGCGATTCACAATTCAATACATAACTGAATTTGTTTCCAGATTGCTGTTTTGAGTTGCTTTTCCCATTGGACTGTGGCAGATCAACACAAAAAAATCACACTGAATCAAATGTAGTTTACTAAGGGCCTGTTTACATATAAACAAAGTTTTAGCCACATCAAATGCATATTTTTTAAAACACGCTCCAAAATGAAGATTTTTCAAAACGCTGGATTCTCTGGATACGTGCAAACGAGTAAAACACAGTTTTATTAAAACGATGATGTGTTTAGTTCTATTGTATGCGTGCCTTTAAAGACCTGTGTCCACCAAACACGTTTTCTGTGCTGAGAGCGGTCAAAACCTCAAAACGCTTCTCTCAGCGCTTGTTGTTGCTAAGTGATGAAAAACGTCATCGGCCACTTCCGAGTTCGTTTCTATTTCATGTAAACATTGTAATGTGTTCCTTTGAGATCGGTAGTTTAGCCGACATAAAAGAGATGATCTTTATAATGGAGAGAAATGGCATCTTGGCGTTAGCGGCAGCGTCTGAACTAGATACTCACATGTCTTGGAGATGTAGAGATTGGGTGCATGAGATAAACCGTGCAGGTAAACAGCTGGGAGAGTAGCACCGATTAGGGGTTTGATCACATCATTGTAGTTTTTTGCCTTATTCAAACTGTGTAAATAAAGCCAAAATAAGCTTCTCCAGCTGCTCCAGATACACCACCATTGCTGTTAGTGAGTTCTTGACTGTGCATGTTGTGCCCCTTCCTTGATTTCGATTGGCTAGCAAGAGAAAAGTGACACTGACGAGCCCAGCGCTGTTTTAAAAGTTGAACAGATTTGAACTTGAAGTGCTCTGAGCACTGCGGTAAAAAAACGCCTACTTGTCCGCTGAACGCGCTTAGCGCTCTGAATGCTGAAGCTCATAGGATTTGTGTTAAAAATAGGCGCTGTCAGAACAAAAATCCTGTTCGGTGGACATAGGCCCTAATACCTTAAATTCCTTACATACCACAAGTGACCATGGTAACCATGAAGAAGGCGACTGTATCGTGATCCACGCTAGACATGTAGCCTGCTAATCCCTGATGGAAAAATATGTGACCCAGACAAGTCGTAAACACTCGAGTTTGGAATGATTTTGTGTTCTAGTGTGTACAGAGCTTTTTTGAAAACGAATGTCATGTAAACGACATTAAAAAAAAAAATGTATAAAATAAATATGCGTTTATAAAAATATGTGACCCTCCACGGCAAAACCAGACGCTTGTCACAAATTTTCAAAATTGAGTTATTATGTTTTCATGAAAGGGCATAAATCAAGCTTCAAAATGACACCTATATGGAATGAATCTGCCTTTGAAGTTGACTATCGACGTAGCACTCACAGACACTTGGTGCGGTCGCGGCTATGTTTGCATTTACGGTAGCCTACGCTGCATTCACAGCCACACGGATAGCCTACCTGCGTTAGGTTAACTGAACTCGGGAGACCAAGATGGATTCCGGAGAAATATCTTCACGCTAGTCAACCAGTGGATTTCCCGTAAATATTGAAGTAGAGCGGTCAAAACAGAAACTTTTAACATTCTGCTGGAATTGAATTCCTCACCTCAAGAAAGTCATGTTTTTTGGGACGCAAAAGGTAAGTTTTTCAGTGGAATTTATTCGTAACAATACAGTATAGACCTTCCACTGTTTCAAAACAGTAAAAACAAAAAATCCCAAATTTTACCCCACGCAACATAAACGGTTGTTTTTCTCGGAAACCTCCGTTGCGACAAGCGACTGGTTTTGCCGTGGAGGGTCACATATTTGCATACGCGTAAACACACCCTAAGTGTGGAAGTAGGACTTGGCATAGTAAAATGTAGTTAACTGCAGTTCAGGAGTTGCGTTTCCCAAAAGCATAGTTGCTAACATATTAATAACTATGTTAGTAACACTATGTTAAAGGCTAACGTACGATATGTTAGTTGCTAATGTAGTTAGCAACTATGCTTCTGGCAAACGCACCCCAGACTGCTAAGATGTAGCCTCTAAAAAATAATGCATCTCAGGTCCAGTGGAGGGCGATGTGGTGCAGCTTAATGACTGTAGCCATACACTCTGTAGGAAGTAGCTCTTTTACTCACAAACTTTCTCTCTTGTGCCAAAGGTTTGTACTTAATAATTTCTTTTATAAAATTGGCTGTTGAATTTAAATCAGCGCCGCTGTGAGACTTAGACTTTTGCCTGATTCCTCTCCAAGCTGAGCTGTTCTTCAGACCGACCTGTACATCAGATCTTACGGTGATTAATAAAACATCTCTGCAATGAAGACGGAACACGGAACGGGCAACGCGGCTCATTTCCACACAAAAAGTCTGAATAATGAAGCAATTGCGGCCAAATTCCACATCATTTTTCAGAGGCTACGTCTTATCAATCTCCCAAAAACTATCCGGTTGTGAAATGTTCTAACAAATACTAATGAGATGTATGTGATATATTTTAGGTTTGGAACGGCAGCAGCAGCCACGCCTTTACCCCAGCCTGGCGCGATCATTCATAATTCCTACCCACTGCTAAGTTAATAATGCAAGGCGGTGGGATATTATATTTCGTCATTACCGACGGGGTTATCTTTCTCAATTAATTTGCCAAACAGGAGGCATATCGAAACTGAAAAGCCCTTCACAGCGCCATATGCGTGCCATCATTAAATCATCATTTTGTTTGTTATCTTTATTTCATCTTTCGGTCATTAATGGAAATTAATTACGCTCCTTACCTGGAAATGGCTTTGGCATAATTATTCTGCAGCGGTTTAGAGGCAGCGTCCCGCACTGCCGCAATGACTTCTCATCGTTTTTCACGAGTGTAGAATAACAACTATTTATTTTCACTTTTCTAGGGACAAACTTATGGAAGAGTGTGTTTACATCAAGAATAATGTCATTAATGCATTGTTACTCAATTACTTAGTTTTTGTGCATGGAATTACTCGGAAATAATTTCACATACAGAGGAATGAATATAATGTCGGTAAGTTGAAAGTCTTGTGATTCTGACGGTATGTGTGTGGTTTCTGTAAGTTAAAGGGAGTCTGAGTTATTAAAACACTAATTAATAAACAACGCCAAATGCCTGTGTCGGTCTCAAAGAGTTTTAATAGTAATATTCTCAGAGCTGTGGTGTCGGCTGGTCTCCAAATAAAATCCCGAGTCCTCTTTGTCCGAGTCTGAGACCAAGACCAAGACTTGAAACTGGTCTTGAATACAACACTAGTTATCAGTGTTGGTCACTTTTTACTGTTCAATATTACAGTTGTCATTTATGGTTAATATGTAAACTTGAGATTATTTATTGCTTGTTATTAACGGTCAAAAAAGTGTAGTTACATGTGTAAAGTGCTGAATTTCCGAATTTGGTTTAGGTGTGGTTGATGAAAGCCATGAGCACACATTGTATTTTTTTTCCTTAACATTGTATAAAAGTTTTGATGTAACAAAATAATGACATACAACTTGATCTGAACTTGTCAAAACTTAAATAAACAATAGGAATTAAATTGAATTTCTTACAAATGGCAGATACGGAAAAACATCATAAATGAAAGGTTCCTAAAAGGTTATTGGTGATGAAGAAGTTTCTCTGAAGAAGACATTTTAATTGCTACTGAAATGAAAGGAAAGTTTTGGGACACTTCAGAAAAATGCCTCTTTCAACAACCGTCCTTTGAAAAGCTCCTTGAGGAAACAGAAATCACTCTTCAGGAGCATCACTTCAACAAAGATTTTTGGCACCGTCCCTTAAGCATTCCACCCCAAACCGGAACCATCTGCAGGATTTTATCCCGTACTGGTCAGCTTGTTTGCCATAATGCGACGCTCAACAACAATCTTCACAGACTTTTCCACTGATTGGTTTTGGGAAAACACAGTCAGCGAGGATGAGCTTCAGATGGAAAATCATCTGTCATCATGTGCCAGAGGCTCCATTTGGTTGGTTAGAGATGCCCAGTCCTTCGTGTGTCTTTACTGGGCTGAAACGTTACCGACTTAATCTGAGATAATTGAGTAATTCGAGGATAATCAAAGACACGTCAGTGGAGAAATGAGAGAATAAGTAAAGACTCCTTCGCTGTGGTGATATGGGACCGATTTTGGGGCTCGGAGTGGACGAGTGCCAACTTGATTTTTAACAAACGACACCGGGTGCCAGGCTCTGGAGCCAAACACAACACGGAATTTGGTCACCGTCTTAAGCGATGAGCCTCATACACTTCCTTTAGCTGTTGTTTAGTTAAAATTGTTCTTGTTTGATCGACATTTTCCTTTTCTTACATCTGTTTTTAATAAAGTTCCAGGAAATTTTTTTGGTGGGGGGAGTTTGATAGCGTAACGGTTGGGTGTTCACCCCGTGATCGAAAGGTCAGCGGTTTGAATCACGGACCGGTAAAGGTACCACTGAGGTACTCATGAGCAAGGTACCATTCCCAAGCACTGGCCCCCGGGTGCTGCCAAAAAGCCTTCTTTAAGAATGGCTGGTTCTTCTCTCTCAAGAACTGTAAAGGTTTGAATTGGTACTACAACTTAGTCCAAGACTAGGCTTAATCCATGAGCAAGAAACCAGCGCTATGGGTAGGTTTCTCAAACATGGATTAAGCCTAGTCTTGAATTAAGTTGCAGTACCAATGGGGATTTACTACGAACAGTCAAAGCTAGTCTAGGACTAGGCTTAATCCTCAACTGGGAAATTGTATCTATATTCATCCAAATAAGAAAACATTAGTGAATGTCAGAATCTTGGTGAAAAGCGGATTTAAAGAACACATTTGTCTTCAAGAGCGGTTGGCAAACGAGGCCCTTACAGTTCTCTTCATCCGAAAAGTGGTTTCAATGGCGAGATTTGGAGTTGCCAGCAACGGAGGTAACAAAAATCCCCTTCCTGAGGTAAGGGCGGGAAATAACAGCACGGTTTGGGCAGCTTAATGCGTTACCGCACTGCCGGACCTCTCGCTTTCCACCTCCACCTCATAAATAAATAAGGGGACGAATGCGGAATAACAGTATCATCCGCACTGCTGGCATCGGAATTATTCACCGGCTCCCTGGAGGCGCATCATTTCCCATTCAAAATCCACAGAAACTCCAACAGCCTTCCAGCAACTTACAGCGGACAGATGGACAGTAAACGCTCCAAACTTCCTAGGTGGATTCAAGAATAAGGGAAGTTACTAGGAATGATTTTTACTCATTTGGAAACGGGGCGGACTGCTGAATGAATGTTACATTTACTCTGCACTTATCTTGACTGGAAAATAGCACTTTCCAGAGTCAGTGGGACTCGTTTATCAGTCGATCTCAAGACAAAAATTGTCCTTAAAACCCACTTATGCAAACAATTTGCTTTATATTGAGAAAAACAGGTTAAAATATGTAACATCTCATAGACATGATTTTTTATTTCACAAAATAATTATGCTTTTAACGGTTTTCATCTCTGCATGAATATATATAGTTTTTACTCTTTTTTTGCTTTAATAAAAACATTAAATTAAAAAACAAATTAAAAAGCAAACAAACAAATAAATAATTACTTCCATTGAGAAGTACAGAGACTTGTAGTAAACATAAATATATGATATTGTAAGGGCGCTGCCTGTATCCAGACCAGGTTTTCGCCCCAACCCGGGGGACGACTCTGGATCTGAATTCCAGTGAATCGGACGACATATGACTGAGATATCAACATTCAAAGGAGTCGGGTTTCTCCTGTCACGCCAAGTGAGAAACGGAGAAATCTGCCTTTGAAGTTGACTATCGCCGTAGCACTCACAGACGCTTGGTGCGGTCGCGGCTACGTTTGCATTTACGGTAGCCTACGCTGCATTCACAGCCACACGGATAGCCTACCTGCGTTAGGTTAACTGAACTCGGGAGACGGAGATGGATTCCGGAGAAATATCTTCACGCTAGTCAACCAGTGGATTTACCGTAAATATTGAAGTAGAGCGGTCAAAACAGAAACTTTTAACATTCTGCTGGAATTGAATTCCTCACCTCAAGAAAGTCACGTTTTTAGGATGGAAAGGGTAAGTTTTTCAGCCAAATTTATTCACAACAGTACAGTATAGACCTTCCACTGTTTCAAAACACTAAAAACAAAAGAATCCACCATTTTAGCTGCATTTTAGCTCATGCAACATAAACACTCATTTTTCTCGGAAACCTCCGTTGCGACAAGCGACTGGTTTCGCCATGCAGAGTCACATACACATTTGTAACGTTCCTTTGAGATCGGTAGTTTAGCATGAAGGCGCTTGAACGCTGAAGCTGATAGGATTTGTATAAAAAATAGCACAAAAACCACTTTTGGTGAACACACGCCCTAACTGTGGCGCCCTAGTTATCAAACACCGCACACTCATCCAGCCGTAAATATGTTTTATGTATTTCATGTTTATCGAGGTGTTTCCTCAAGTTGGACGTATTGCCAGGTCTGCGTTTTGCGTGGTAAGTGTTGCATGTCGCGCTGTCTGTGTGGATTTTACTAAAGTGCAGTCACACAGTCCAACGCTTTGTCTTGTCACCATGTGTTCTCCACGCATGCGCTTTCTTCCCCTGGCAACCGTTGTTATGGTAAACAAAACTAACACTATAGCTTAAATTGCAAAAGGGAACGTATCTGCAGTAAATATCCATTTCTATCCTGTTGCTGCTGTAAATGTAAACTGCACTGAAACACTGAGATAACTGTCGATAACCTTTCACCCAGTTCCGTATGTGACACTCAGCTCGTGTGCACCACTGATGAAGAGCGTGTGAATGTACCGAAATTTGGCACCGTTTGAACCAATACCTGCTAATACCGACATCATTGGGTCGCTACCTTAAAAAGTGCCCAACTCAGTACCCAACCCTACTATTGAGTCCCGTTGGCTTCACATCAGCTCCACCAAGACTCCCAACAGCATCAAGCAGCTAAATGAGTTGGCCTCCCATCCAAGTACCAACCAGCACCAAAACCTGCATAGCTTCAGATGGTTCCCCAAGTCTGAAGTACAGGTGGCACGTCTGGCAAATTACACGAGAACTGATTAATGACGCCTCCGCTGGGCCTTCAATGGTCAAACCCCATTAATGTTTAATCCCGCAAATCTCACCAAACCACAGGTGTGTAACGGTTGGGAAAAAAGGGGGTAGAATGTTGACGGGGGGGTGGGGGTATGGCGTGTGACGTCCTTGTCAAACAGGTGATTGTAATCACAACGCAGCGGATCTAAGTAATAAGCTCGGCGCAATTAGAGGGAATAATGAGGCATGAAAATGAGGCATCATTTCACCCGGCGATGATAGCTTTTTCTGGTCCGGTGGCTCGCGTTGCCGGGAGGCCCGAAATATCGGAGCTGTTTTTAGATGCATAAGGAGGTGCACCTTGAGCTTTCTGCACCGTCCAAACATCTATATTTCATCTCTATTTCTACGATCAGGGCATCTGCTTATTCAATCTGTCCACTCGCAGCTCTGTGATTAGGTAAAACATTAAAGATTCAAGACGAAGATTTCCGTTGAAGACAGTTCATCTTTATAAGAGGAAGACGTCTGGTTTTTGAACCTCAAAGTAAAAAGAGAAGACGGAATATTCCGAATGATGAACAACTGAAGAGACACGCTTTTGTGTTTTAACACGCCATGATATTGTGAACAGAGTATAAAATAAGACATGATTTGAAGCATCAGATTCCAGGCTCTGCACTGCTATGAAATTGAATAAAAGCAGCATGAAGTTGTCAGACATGGTTTTTGAAACTAACAAATATCTACACGTTGGAAGAGATAAAACAAATATATGTATCATTTAAACTTTTCACAAAAAAACTGTAGATCTTTAGACATATTTTAAGAGTTTCTGGTTGAACTGAGACATTCGTAATAAGTTAGGAATATCAAAAGTTGTTCATGGATTATTTTTCTCAAAACTATGAATTACTTTTTCTCAAGAACATGAATTATTTTTCTCATAATCATGGATTATGTTTCAAAATCATGGATTATGTTTCAAAATCATGGATTATTTGTTTTTAAATCATGGATTATTTGTTTTTAAATCATGGATTATTTGTCTTAAAATCATTGATTATGTTTCAAAATCATGGATTATTTGTTTTAAAATCATGGATTATTTTTCTCAAGATCATGGATTATTTTTCTCATGATCTTAGATGATGTTTTTCAAAATTACGGATTATTTTTCTCAAGTATATGGATTATTATTTTCATGAATATGGATTTTTGTCAAAAATTATGGATTGTTTTTCTCATGATCATAGATTACTTTGCTTCAAATCATGGATCATTTTTCACAAGATCAAGGATTTTTTGTTTTATTATCATGGATTATTTTTCTTGTGATCACAGATAATTTTTCTCAAAATTATGATTTTTTTTTCGAAGAGCATGGAATACTTTTCTTAAAATGATTGACTATTTGTCTCAAGATCATGGATTGTTTTTCTCCAGATTGTGTATTATTTTTCTCATAATCATGAATTATTTTTCTCAAGAACATGGATTATTTTTCTCTTGATCTTAATCTTGAAGAATCATCAACTTTTGCCCATGATTTGGACGAACACATGCTGTTTGTGCTCATAACTATATATATGACAGTTGAATGCAGTATTGTTTTTCAATTACAAAAGTGTGCTCCAAGTAAAACACCTTGGATTGTGATTTAAACTGGTCTTGAGGATTTCATGAACATATTTAACATCAACAACAAACAGCAATGCCATGTCATTACAAATCCATTATTGCCCATGAGGAACTGATATAAAGACAGATGAAGATAAAGAGGACGGCGGTGTTACATTTAACAAACACTCCAGCTTAGTTCACGGCTTCCAAACGTTCCCCCTGAACACATAGGGTGTTGGTGGCCTAGTGGTAGGACGCTTGCCTTTGGACCAAGAGGTTGTGGGTTTGAATCCGACCTCTGGTGTTACCAACACTGAATCCCTGTCCATGAAATTAGAAAATGTAAGTTGCTCTGGATAAGAGCGTCTGCTAAATGCTGTAATTGTAACACTTGTAACAGAGGAAGTCATCTCGTTAAAAAGCACTCCTCTAAAATGATGTGAAAATACATTTTTATTTCTGTCCTGCAACAGGATCTCATTCTTGAGGCAAGTTTACAGGGTAAAGGTGATTGTAGGTCGAAAGTATTTGTGCACTTTTGTGAAAATAAAGATTTTCATTAACAGCATTTAGCCTGCCGCTCTTATCCAGTGCCACATTTATTGCCTAATTTCAGGAACAGTCTCCCTGGAGCAGCTTAAAGGTTAAGGCTCTTGCTGAAGGACCCAATCATTGGTCGTGGGATTCGAACCCACGACCTCATGGACCAGAGGTGAGTATCCTAACCAATAGACCAACACCACCCACCAAATACAGAAAAATGACCTTTAATTTATTTAATATTGCTCATCAAAAACTTGATGCGACTGCATGTGACCAGTCTGCTATCTGTGTGTGTTTCCTTTAAAAAATTGTAAAAAATTAAAAAGATAAAATGTGCACTCTTTCATTAGAACAAAAAATTTCCCAGCTAAAAAACAAACAAACACCAAAACACAATAACGGTTTAATAATCGTAATCAAGGTAAAATCGTGACAATCGTGATATCGATTTGATTTGAGGTCATATCGCCCTGCCCTAATAAAGACGCACAACACGGACACTGACCACCTGAACTCACCCTGAGCTTTTCACCAGAGCTTGACCGAAACACTACTGCAGGCTCAATGATGTTGGATGATGTAGAGAGAGGGGAGAGAGGTACTTACGGTCTCCTTGACAGCGGAGAGGTCCGACGGTCAGCTTGGCCTCGGATCCGGGGCGATTTGTGTCCCCCACAGCCACCTGGCTAACGGGTAAGTGGTCCTTATACACCAGCAGCCCCGAGTCCTCACGCCTACAGGGAGAGATGAGAGGTGATCGATAAGACGAGAGTAAAGGATGCGCGATATGAGAATTAAAGACCGATGCAGATATCCGATGTTTACATGCTCATATCTGCCGATGCTGACGAACGAAGAAGGCAGAGTCGAGTGCGAGTGCAGGCAGAGTTGGGCGAGTAAAGACAAGATATTTTGCTTGCCAAATGTCCACTGCACACTCAGAATTCTGGTACAAAATAACACTGTACATTTTAACTTCTGTGATTGTTTGTTCTCATAAACACAGCATGGACTGTAGCATTCTGGAACACGACATTCGTCCAACGACAAAGTAATTAGCAATTAGAGGCTTCATGTAACTGTTGTGAAGTCAAAAGTATAATATGCGACTTTTAAATGTAGTGTAGTAAAAGTAAAACATTTAACAAAAATATATACTTATATTTGATTAGCAAAGTAATTTGCAATAAGAATGTCACTTTCAATTTGGAAGATTTTTCTAGCTACAAACAAGAAAATATGTTGATATTAAATTTAATTATTTATGCTATAGAAGTAACGTGCATATACTGTAAAAACGTACTTAATACAGTACTCCAGTATGTTCACTACTTTAAAGTTCACCTCAAATTGAATAAATCTTTCTGGCCAATCAAATTATTCCATCTATTTTAACACAAAATCATGGATTATTTTCCTCATGATCATGGATTGTTTTCTCAAAACTGTTATTTTCCTAATGATCATGGATTATTTTTTTACATGATCATGGACTATTTTCTCAAAATTATTGATTATTTGGCTCAAGAACATGAATTATTTTTCTCAAAATTATGGATGATGTTTCTCAAAATTATGGATGATTTTTCTCAAGAACATGGATTATTTTCTCAAAATTATGGATTATTTTTCTCAAAATTATGGATTATTTGGCTCAAGAATATGGATTATCCGTCTCATGATCATGGATTATTTTTCTCAAAATTCTGGATTATTTTTCTCAAAATTCTGGATTATTTGGCTCAAGAAAATGGATTATCTGTCTCATGATCATGGATTATTTTTCTCAAAATGATGGATGATTTTTCTCAAGAGCATGGATTATTTTCTCAAAATTATCAATTATTTTTCTCAAGAACATGGATTATTTTCTCAAAATTATCGATTATTTGGCTCAAGAACATGGATGATTTTTCTCATGATCATGGATTATTTTTCTCAAAATTATGGATTATTTTCTCAAAATTATCGATTATTTGGCTCAAGAATATGGATTATCTGTCTCATGATAATGGATTATTTTTCTCAAAATGACGGATGATTTTTCTCAAGAACATGGATTATTTTCTCAAAATTATTGATTATTTGGCTCAAGAACATGGATTATTTTTCTCGTGAGTATGGATTATTTTTCTCAAGAACATGGATTATTTTCTCAAAATTATTGATTATTTGGCTCAAAAATATGTATTATCTGTCTCATGATCATGGGTTATTTTTCTCAAAATTATGGATGATTTTTCTCAAGAATATGGATTAGCTGTCCCATGACCATGGATTATTATTCTTTTAATTATAGATTATTTTTTCTCAAGAATAAGGATTGTTTTTCTCATGATCATGGATTACGTCTTGATGGACGTGTCAGCTTTTGCCCATGATCTGGATAAAGCATCTGTCTATTTATATCTCTGCAATCTGCTGACACATCACTCCCTGTCTCCAAATTGATTTTTAAAGTGCTCCTAATCGCAGTCTTATGCTCCCGAATCCGCCGCCAACTGGCATCTTCTTTTTTCTTTTAATGGCAGGGACGACTGAAATTTACGCTTCCCAAATATTTTCCCAACTGAACAAACATGAAGAACTCCCTCGTTACGCGGCACACGCAGACAGACTGCTACTTTAATGTCCTCTTCCATTAGAGGGCGAGAAGGAAGCCGTGTTATTCTCGGCTCCAGTGCTACTCATTCATCATGGGCATAAAATAATAATAATAACATCAGCATTGTCGGAACGAGGTTCTCAGTTTGGTGTCCTAATTTGGAGCCATTACGCTCGGCTGACGCTGTGCAGCGTTTACTATAAGTGCTTAAAAGACTAGCAATTGCTCAGTCTGTCGCTAGCTGTAAAGCTCCAGCGCTCCGGCGGTAATGAAGTAGCACTGAGCTGAGATTTCTCACTTGTTTAGTGTCACTGCCAAAGTCCAAATTTGAGGGTGGAAGTGATTTGGGTTGAATCAGAATATGATGTAGAGGCAGTTTGTTCCGCAACGGTCAGGGAGTTGGCCCTGTGAACAGAAGGTCGGCGGTTTGAATCCTGGGCCAGTAAAGGTACCACTGAGGTACTATGTGTCAAACGCAGGTGACATTACTGAAAAGTGAGTGAGTCTTGGTGAACACACCACAGCACAGCACACAGTGCACCACAACCAAATGTGAGACCTGAATTTGACCCATCTGTGAAGGAGCAGTGGGCAGCACCTGGGGAGAAGTGCTTGGGGACGGTACGTTAGTCATGAGTACCTCAGTGGTACATTTACTGGACTGGAATTCAAAAAGGCAACCTCCTCATTCACGCGGTGAATGTCCTAACCATTAACCGTAACTCCACACGCTTGATGCTTAACAATTATTTAAGTTCTAGTGTGTTTCATTACTATCATTACTATATATATATTCACTACCAGTCAAAAGTTTGGACACACCTTCTCATTCAATGTTTTATCTTTATTTTCATTACTATTTACATTGTAGATTCTCACTAAAGGCATCAAAACTATGAATGAACTGTGTAAGGGCTATATGACCCAGAAGGAGAGTGATGGAGCGCTGCGCCACATGGCCTGGCCTCCTCGGTCACCTGACCAAACCCAATCGAGATGGTTTGGGATGAGATGGACCGCAGAGTGAAGGCAAAAGGGCCAACAAGTGCTCAGCATCTGTGGGAACTCCTTCAAGACTGTTGGAAAACCATTTCAGGTGACTACCTCATGAAGCTCATCGAGAGAATGC
>JAVGVS010002015.1:0-13514 GCA_032718565.1 Distichodus sexfasciatus
TATCTATCTATCTATCTATCTATCTATCTATCTATCTATCTATCTATACACAGATTTTCAACATTTCTTTATCTCCTTTTTTATCCTTCACCATCTCCCTCTGCCTCAGACTGGGTCTCTGGAGGGTCAGTTTTACAGAAAAACCAAGAGGTTAATTCCTCTGAGCCAGCAGCAGCTGATCGACTGCTCCAGGCCTTTCGACAATCACGGCTGCAAAGGAGGTTTGGCCATAAAAGCCTTTAAGTACCTTAAGACCATCCGAGGTCTGCAAACTGAGGCGACCTACAGTTACAAGGCCAAGGTGAGCCTGCACCTAATCGTAATAATTCATATTAATAATTCAAATTATTTTACCACAAACTTTAATGATGTCTCCATTCCTAGCTGCAAATGTTCACAGAGACATTCATTCATTCATTATCTTAACTGCTTAATCCTAACTGAGGTCGCAGGGGGGCTAGAGCCTATCCCGGGGAACTTACAGGCAAGCTGGGAAACAACTCTGGGCAGGTGCCAACACACCACAGGGCATCAGAAAGACATATTTAACACAAACAACAGAGCTGTTCTGTAAAAGAAAAGGTTTTAAATGATTAATAATCATTAAAAGCTTAATAACCAAATGATACCTTAGAAACAGTGGCACCTGTTGACTGGGAAAACGAGCTGTGATCCGGTACGATGTGTTGCTAAAATAACTAGCCATGCTTTTTAAAAACACTAGTGTTACTAAGGTAGTTACCTCCATAGTTTGAACAATTGTTTCAGAAAACACTTTTGTCATTTAATGATGTGTCATAGCATTTACATTACTAACATAGTAGCTTATGTAGTTCAAACTTTCGTTTTGAGAAGCACCAACTTTCCCAAAAAGTAAGTACTAAGTTATTGACTCACTAACTTACTAAGTTACCTCCCTTAGTTTGAACTTTGCTGTAAGAGAAACAAGCATATTGCTTACAATGTGTCATACTTTATGATTTACCTCCATCGTTTGAAGTATCATTTTGGGAAACACTTGTGATGCTTAATGATGTGCTACACCATTTAAATTACCAGTGTAGTTAGCTCTGTAGTTTGAACTACGGCTTGGGGTGTTTAACCATTTGTCAAACGATGTAACTAACTAACATAGTCGCTTCCGTAGTTTAAAATAGTAGAAACCACTTGTGATACTTTTAAAGCTACTAATGTAGTTCTCAGGAAACATGTGTTGCTTAATTTTGTGTCATGATATGCAAATGACTAACGTTGTTACCTCCGTAGCTTCAACTATGCATTTGGAAAAGACTTGTTATTACTTTTTAAGTGTTACACATTGTAAGTTACTAACATACTTACCTGTGTTAGTTTGAACTATAGTTTCAGAAAACACTTTTATCACTTAACAATTTGTCATACTCTTTAAGTTACTTACATAGTTTAAACTGTAGTTTACTCTGGTTTTGGGAAACACTTGTGTTGCCTAACGATATGTTGTGTTATTTAACGTAGTTACCTGTGTTACAAACCAGAGTCCAGTAAATTTGCAGCACACCCTTAGCCACTGTCCTCATAAATTCTGCAGGATGGTATTTGTCGCTATGATCGAACAAAAGCTGTGGTTAAATGCAGAGGATTTAGCCGAATTCCCAGCGGAAATGAGAATTCTCTGCAGGCAGCCGTGGCCTCTGTTGGACCCATTTCTGTTTCCATTGATGCCAAACATTATGCCTTCCAGCACTACAAATCAGGTGCCAAATTAAAAACTTCAAAAAGTTATCTTTACTTCGTTCAGTTCTCATATGTGTCTGTTTGACCGTGATTCAGAAATCTACCTTTAATCCCATTCAGATTAAATATATTACAGTATATTGTAGTTTTGTAATGTACAATGTTACAAATAAACTATATATTAAAAAAATATCTATTATGCAATATATTCACATAACATACATTTTATATATATAAATATTTAAAGTATCAAAATACTGTATACCATAATTTAACAAACTGGCCATTATTTCAAAATTTTGAATATGTTTAAAATGTATTGTGGTAACATCTTTATGATTTAACTAATATATTTTATCAGATAAAAGTACCTTGTCTATACTACATTTGATAATATATATTCTGTATAGAATATGGTCCAAATACAATTCTTTATTTGAAAATCCAGAATGTCAATTAATCAAAAGTCGGAAGTTTAAACCGATGGATGTTAAACTGACCATTTTGATTTTTAGGCGTTTTTGACGAGCCGTGCTGCACCAAAAACTTAGGTCATGCTGTTCTGATTGTTGGTTATGGCAATAAACGAGGAAAGGACTTCTGGCTGGTCAAGAACAGGTAAATAAAAATTAAATATTAGTTACAAAGCAAAAGACAAGCATACCAAGTTGCTCACCAATTTCCCATGTTGCACTTATGTTTAAGAAATATATAGAAAAATGGAAAATGCACTATTTTCTATTTTATTTATTTTTTGTCCTTTCTGTCTAGTGTGGCATGTCAATCAATTCCCCCTGCCCCGTCCCCATGTGTCCTGATTGGTTAGTTAGTCTAATGATCCGTTACCCCTGTCTTAGCTTAGTTCCTCATTCATATTTTCTTGATGAGTTTACTTCATTGGTGACTGTTTTAGTCCCTGCCTCCATCTTAACTCTGTTCTGTTGGTTTAGCATTTACTATCTTGTTAAGTTTAATCAGTTAGATTAGTGTTTGCATGTGTTTCGGTTCAGTTAGTCCCCTTATTAGGCCTGTTTCCCTTTTGCTCATCCACTGTTACTCTACCCCATGACTGTTTTGTGTGTTTTTGAAGAGTAACAAGAGATGTTTTGAGTTTATTGTTTTAAGGCCATCAAGCTCGTTAATTTTTTTTTGTTTGGAGTTGGTGCTGTGAAGCCTTGTGTCTCGTCAGTGATTTTTCTGATGGCCATTTACAGTGAAGTATCTGATATAAATATCTATATAAATATATAATTATTATAGAACCTCTCTCTTTCTATCTCTATTTTATTTTACAGTTGGGGTGTGAAATGGGGAGATAAAGGATACATAAAGATGTCCAGGAACAAGAAGAACCAGTGTGGAATCGCTACAAGAGCAGTCTTCCCACTGGTTTAAAGGTAATCTCATTAAACAAATAAATCTCCATAAAGAATTTAGTAATTATATACAGTATTATATACCAAATTCATGAACTGATTGTCTTTAATTACTATGTGAAAATGTCATTTCACTTGGCTCTCTTTAGTTATTATTATTATTATTATTATTATTATTATTATTATTATTATTATTATTATTATTATTATTATTATTATTATTATTATTATTATTATTATTATTTCTTTTTCCCACTTTCTAATTTTGTTAAAATATTCTAACAGTTGGGAGAGGAGTGAGAGACGAAGCTTCAACCTCAACAACAGCATCACCAAAAATAAAACTTGGCAAATTTGTTCACCCGCTGCATCTGATAATAATCCTCTTTCCTTAATTTGCCTTTTCTTTTCTTATTCCAATTCTTTAAAAAAAAATTAATACAAATATTTCACTTTCTGCTTTTGCCTTGTTTCATGGCTTTTTTCATGGTCGTGGTGTGTTTTAATATAAATATAAATAAAAGTGTAAGCCTTTATATAAATGTTGAAGAATATGTCTTTCACACATGTGAAATATATTTATACATAAGCACACTGAAGTAAAATACTCAAAAATGTACAACACTTATTTAGTGCATATTACATCGTGACTGTTCTGACAGTTTATTCCAGATAGAGCTTTAGAATAATCATGTGCTGTCTTACCTCATCTGATACTGACTTATGACACTGAGTGTGACTTTTTGTCACACGTACATATAAATATATCAAATGCATACTGTTGTCATTCCAGAATTGTGTCAGATTTGTTACTTGATCTTGTAAATCAGAACAAAAATGAAGCTACAAAACATTTGCACTGGAAAATAAATCAAACTGAAACAAAAACCCCAACAACTGCTTTTGAATAAGCCCAAAAATAAAGCAGTGCCTACTCAATCCAAAACTTCCCTGCTTACGTCAGTTCCTACAAAAATGCCACACAGACAGTTTACAGGTTTAACAAAGTGCGTCGGAGACAAAAAAACAAGTTTTTGAGGTCAGGTTTATCGGAAGTCTAGCACGACCTGATTGGTGTGTGTGTGCTTTTTTTTAGTTCCTTCTTCTCGGTGTGTGTGTGCGTGTGTGTGAGTGACGGTCCCGTGTTGAAAGAATGCAATTTTTGTAAAAGAAAGTGTGTGAAAGGTGGAACATTCATCATGTTTGGTGGTTTTGCATGACACACACCTGACTCCAGATGCATCGGGTATAAAAAGAGCAAGCTCCAGATGTGTATCAACACACACTCCAACACGCACTCATACACACCTCAGAGTTTGATATCTAGGAAGGAGAAACAGGAGGTATGTATTACACGAACACACACACACACACACACAAAATATGTAACAACAATGTACTTTTATCACAAAAATGACATCATAAATATGTTGACTGATAAATTGCACATTTTTAATCTATGCTTAATTGAGCAATAATAGTCGCTGTGTTATATTGTAGTATATTGTTAAAAATATATATTTCTATATCAAAAAGGCATGTCCATCATACTTACAGTATATACATACTTCTCCTTTTGTGATTATAATTGTAATCTAATAGCTGGGTGTATTTATAACAAAAAATGCTTGATGTATTTGAAAATATAACTATATAAAATATTAATATAAATATAATCATGAACATGTACTGTATGTCATTTTAACACATTGTTTATTCCACCAAGCTTCCTGCCTATATACTGTAAGATGTTCCATTTCTGTATAAGCGAGCTGGAAAAACTAGTTTGATGTTGAGAGTGATTTGCCTGTTGTTAGCGTGAGTAAGAGTGAGGAGGAGTAAATACTGCACACAGGAAAAAATAAGAAAGGAAATATTTCCTCCATCACATTTCCCCTGAAACATCTTCAAACACAGCTTTACTTCTTATTTATTTGCTTTGTCTTCTTCTCGGCAGGACAACGACGACAACAACGATGATAATGAAGCTACTGCTGCTTTTCGGCTCTCTGCTGGTTTTGGCCAGTTCAGCCAGCATTTCTCTGGAGGATCTCGAGTTTCACGCCTGGAAAACCAAGTTTGGTGAGGATTACAGTTTTCAGAGACCTTTTGAGTTTCTTTGGCTTTAAGTGAGTGACCATTTGTCATTGTGAATACAGCACAGCACACAGTGCACCACAACCACAGATCTGACCTCTGCATTTGTCCCATCCGCGAAGGAGCAGTGGCCAGCTAACGTAGAGTGCTCGGGGAGCAGTGATTTTTCCCCCTTTATAATGATTCTTTAACAATTAATTAAAATGAGAGAACAAAACCACTATTATTTTTATTAACCATTAATCATTTAGCTACTTTTGAAGGTAAATGTGAGGCGTTTTTATCACACGTTTCCTGTGCCTTCTAAACGTAACAAGGAAGTAAGTTCACTGACGTATGGCTCGACGTTTTGGACAATGATTGGTAAAAACTGCAGAAATGTTGCAGTAACTGGTCAAAAATGCAAGGTAGTAATGAATTTACATTAATAGTTGAATCCTGAAGGGTCTGCTTTATGCTAATTTATCTGTGCTGTGGTTAATTTGATTTATTTCAGGTAAAGTGTATGGGTCCCTGAAGGAGGAAACTCATCGTAAATCAACCTGGCTGGCCAATCGCAAGCTGGTGCTGCTTCACAACATTCTGGCTGACCAAGGAGTCAAGAGCTACAGACTTGGCATGACGCTTTTTGCAGACCTGGTGAGAGAAAAACAATAAAGCCTCAACCACTGAACATGACTCAAACAGCTATTATCATAATCATATTCGCAAAATATATGTTTCTCAAAGCCTTGAGTCATGGGTTGAAGTCAACAGAATATAATTTAGGTTCTTGAGAGCATTTAGTTTCTATTTCCGAAGAGTGCCAAGTATTAAAAATAGAGGTGTAACGGTACATCCATTTGCAATAATCCTTCATTTTAATGATCAACAATCCCACAACATCAATCCAAAATGAAAACATCAGTCATACAGTTCAGGATTTAAAATGTTAAAAGATATTTCAGTGGCTTTTTGTGATTTGATATGAATGGAAGGGATGGTGTTAAATCCGCATGTGATATTGAATCATATTGATTGGCAGGTCAGTTTCATAGCAGATATTCAACATTTCAACAAAAGAAATTGGATCATCACTGCAATATTTCTTTTCTTTTCTAACAGGAAAACCATGAGTATGTTCAGCTTGTGTCTAAGGGCTGTTTAGGTTCCTTCAACACTACTAAAGCCACCAGAGGCTCCACCTTCCTCCGGCAGGCAGGGGGCGTTGCTCTCCCCGACACTGTAGACTGGAGGCAGCTTGGTGCTGTCACTCCCATTAAAGACCAGCAGACATGTGGATCCTGCTGGGCTTTTAGTACGGTAAGGACTGGCTTATAACCCTAATCCTAACCCCTAAATTCAAACTCTTAAACTTTAAATCTAACCCTGAACCCTAAATACTCACCCTTATTTTGAACCCTTACCAAATCTTAAGCCTAAACTCTAAACTGTAAACCTTAAACCTTAACCCTAATTTTAATAGCTAGTCCTAATTTTAGGCCCTGAAGCCTAAGCCTTAAATCCCAACCTTAATCTCCAATTTAGGGGTGTAATGTTACATCAGTCAGCACTAATAAATGGATTCAGTGATCACCAAGCCCATAGCATTGGTCAATAATGATATCTCATTTCATATTGATCAGCAGAAATAATTATATTAAAAGAGAATACTGAAAATTGAACAAAAATGTCAAAGGATATTTGAGTTGATATTGTCTCATATTGATTGTTGGATTCTGAATTCAATTGAATCAAAATACAGACAGGGGCGCTAGAAGGCCAGATGTTCAGGAAGACAGGGAAGTTGGTGTCGCTGAGTGAGCAGCAGCTGGTCGACTGTTCTAGAAGTTACGGGAATGAGGGATGCAATGGTGGGTTGATGAACCAGGCCTTCATGTACGTCATGGACAACGGGGGGCTGGACACCGAGCAGTCGTACCCTTACGAGGGCGTTGTGAGTACAACACGAAAACCACTAGAAAAACACTTACACAAAATATACTGCTGTTGTTAAAAATTCATATCAACAATCAAAACCCCCTAGAAATACTTTTGCGATATTCATTTCTAACGAATAAGCATTTGGTTTGTTTTTTTTACAGCAACAAAACTCAGAAAATAAGAGTGAATAGAACAATAACAAAATTTCACAAAACAAATATTGAAAGAAAATGTCTCACCATTAGTTTCAATGTTTTAAAATTGAGTCATTTTTAGTATTTCCAAAACCAAAATAAAAAAAGAAAAACAACATGTTATTGTTGCTTTTTAATTTTGGTTTTGGAAACAAAATTGAAATCACATGGAAAAGTTCTTGGGTTTTGGATTTTAATTTGGAAAAACCAAAGAAATGAATAGTTCACGGCTTGCATATGTTTCCTGTTCAATTCCATACTCTTAACTTGCGTGTTTCTTCGTGCGATCAAGGTGTTGAACATACCGCACATTTTCAAGTTCTGCTTGTTTAGAAGTCATAAAACAGGACTTGCAGGAAGCAGAAGTGATTTAAACCTTTGCTATGCTTCCCTGGTCAAATGCCAATAATAGCTGTTCAGTTGAAAGGTTAAAACTCACATGGAGCTGTTTTCCTGGGTTTTAAGGACAACAGTTGCAGGTACGACCCCAGTTTTGTCGGTGCCACCTGTTCCGGCTACGTCCAGGTCTCCAGTGGTGATGAAGGCGCCCTCCAGGATGCCGTGGCAAACGTCGGACCCGTCTCCGTTGCCATAGACGCAAGCCAAACCTCCTTCATGCTCTACAATTCCGGTGACTTTTCATTTTGCACATCAATGCAAAACCAATCCAGTATCATTACACAGCCCAGCAGATATGTTCAGGCTTAAATTTACTTTTATTATTAAAATTAGCTAAGCTTCACTACAAGCTACAGAGAAAAAGTAGCAACTATGTTCAAGCAGTTCATACAGTAATATTAAATATTTTGACAGTATGACTGTAGCTATTTGTTTGAAATAAAATTACAATGTGGCGTTAAAAGTGGATTAGGGTTAGAATCTAGATTTTAAGCAGTCAAATTATGTAAGGTTTTAGAGGTAGAGGGTAGAGGGTTTGAATTCTCAGCTTTTGGCTTATTAGCTATGAAGGAATTAACTACTAGCTTAGGGAAAGCATCTCATTCAAATAAAAAACAAACACCCAACACCTAAAACGGTACTTTACTGTATTTGTTTCCAAAACCTTTCCAAAATACTTAAAAAACCTATATACAAATATTTTTGTGAACTAAATGTCCAAAATACGAGTAATGAGATGTTTTACAATTTTTCATTTTACACCCAAACAAACAGTGTATCAAATGAAAATGCACAATCTTATAATTTTTTGTGCAATAAGTAATGGGCAGTGTCTATATACACTGTATTTGGATTGCCTGTGTGTAATGATTACCTCTGGGTCACCCAACTTGTGTTTAAGAAATTGCATTTAAGCTCAAAATAGGAAACTGGAGAACAAGCCGTTACTCATTTTAAACAAGTATTGAAAAGAGTAAACATTACTTAAAAAAATAATACATGGATTCCAGTGTGTGTAAATTAATTTGTTAATGAATTTTTCAATCTTTTAAAGGCATCTACGATGAACCCTTGTGCAACAGTGCCCTACTGGACCATGGCGTACTCACTGTTGGTTATGGCAGCGAGTCTGGACAAGATTACTGGTTGGTAAAGAACAGGTAAATAAAAATTTCATGTAGGTAATTTGGGAAGTAACTATAAAGTTATACAAAAATGTGCTTTAATCACTGACCGTTCTCAAAAAAACGCATGTACACAGTTTTCACCAAGATTCTGACATTCACCAGTGTTTTTTTAATTTAAGGTTTAAGGTTTCCTAGTTATGATCTATGAATTAGCAATGTAATTGTCTTGCATGAATGTTTGGGCAAAAGATTAGCTTTACTCTATTTACTCTGCTTTACTTCTATAGCAATAAAATATTCTACTATTAAAATGTCTTTCTTGAGAACTAATCATAATAATTAAGGCCCACTGACACAATCATTCCTTTAAGATGTGTTGCATTTCAAAATCCAAACATTGCAGTTTGCTATTTAAGGTTATATTTGAGTTTATGCAATTTTTTAAAGAAAAGTAAAAGTAATTATCTAATAATTTTATATCTAAGCTAGATCTGGGCAGAAAGCTTATCACTGAACTATGAGGGCAAAACAAAACAATAGTTTGTTAATTGTAATTATGGGAAGATGTTTAATGAATAATGATACTGATTTTTTGTTGTATTGTCCAGCCCTAACCTGTGTTTGTTTGTGTGTTTGTAGTTGGGGTGAGTCCTGGGGAGAGCAAGGCTACATCAGAATGTCCAGAAATAAGAGTAATCAGTGTGGCATTGCGACGGATGCCAGTTATCCGCTGGTTTAGGGGTGGGTTCTACATGATTGTTTTTCATTGTGATGTTTTCATGCTACTTACATCCTTACTCAAGAAGTGTGTTTACAGTGTGATAAGAAGATTTGATCAGTAAGTCATCTTAACACGTTTATTTCATTTACTTCAACCTAAAGCAGGAATTTAGACAATTTCAACTAACTTTTATGAGTTTCCAACTTAGGTCTTTAACTCGGAAATGAAAATTTGATTCTACATGTTTTTCAAATTTAAATACTTAAATTTCTGTGCTTTATTTCAGGCTGAGAAGAGCAAATCCCTCCAACTTAATCAGGAGGGACATTTTATTTTCTCAACCAAGATTTCACACACACAGATTTACCTCAGGAATTAAACACTTTAATGTTTACACAAATGTTTCAGACAGTGTTTCACAAAACTGACTACTGCTTTTCTTGAACAATATGTGAATCGAATTGTTTGTGAAGAAATACAGATTTTTTTTCTATTTTTTCTTTATTGTTTTTGGACATTGTAATCAGATTGATGTATGTTATTAAGCCTGTTTTGTAATGTGTAGGGAAAATACTTAAATTAGCTATTTTTACATGAATATGACATTTAGCTCAAATGAAAAGATGATTATACAAATCTTATGAATATTCTCAATATTGCATAAAAATTCTGTGCAAAAAAACACAAATTTGTTCATCATATTGGAGCAATATTTGCTAAAAATTAAAATAAATGTACATTTATTTCACAGAAAGGACAGCTGGTGTCAATCTTGTCTTGATCTTGATTATTTGTTTTTGTTTAATAAATACATAAATTAATTGATTGATTGCATCAACCCAATCGTGTATTTTATTGTCATTTTTCTAGGTGATAAGAATATAATTTCAGTAATGCTGTTTGTAGTGAAATGTAAAATGAATTCTTTACTCCTAATAGAAAAATATTTTGAGATAAAAGCAACACAATTTCACAACTTCTTGATAGTTACACTTTAATTATCCCTCAGTCATTCAATCATTATACAAACCACTTAATGCCAACCAGGGTCGCGGGAGGGATCAGAGCCTATCCCTGGAACTACAGGTGCAAGGCGGGGGCAGGCGCAAACACACCACAGGGACACACACTCACACTGTACAGGGCCAATTTAGAGTCACCAGTTAACTTACAGTGCATGCTTTTAAACTGTGGGAGGAAACTGGAGCCCCCGGCAGACACCCACGCAAACACGGGCACAGCGTGTAAACTCCACACAAAAAGCCCCTATATGGCCGACCTGGGGATCAAACCCAGGACCTTCTCACTGTGAGGCAGCAGCGCTAACCACTGCCCCCGTCCCTCAGTCATGTGGTATAAAATCAGCTGACATCAAAGATTTTATATGTTTTATATACTAATAAAATTTCATCATTTCAGTAAAAGTAATGAGTGTGAAGTCAATCCTGACACACCTTCTAGTGGTAATAATAATAAAAACATCCACATAAAATCATATCAAAATAAGTCCAATATGTGTTTTGCAACAAATAAATGCAAGAACATGTCTTTGATTCATAACTACTGACCTCTAAATATAATTAATAGCTATAATTATAATGTGAGCCACCAGATATTTAATCGTTTAATATTTATTGTATTTTTATATTTGTTTATGTATTATTTGCCTTATTGACATTCTGTGAATTTGAGGAGAAGTTGGATATTAATTTTCCACATTTTTTGTCCTTCTTTCTTCTTGCAAAGTGTGGTCAGATTTTAATACAAATGGAAATGAATGGACAATTTTTTGCATTTTTCACACACATTATCCTTTTAAACCATTTTATCCTTCAGTTTTTACTAATTTTATTGCTGGAGAAATGTAAATGCTGTCACATATATTTTTAAAACTTTTTTTAAACCAATTTATCCCGTTCTTCCCTCAAATTTCTATACATTTCATCAGCAATTTCCCTCCTACTGGCATTTATTGTTATTCACTCAACAACTTTACAGTGCTTAAAATCTGAATTGTATGACATCAATGTGAAAGTGCTGCAAAATAGGTTATGATTGTACAACACACAAACAGATGTTTCACTGCGTTTTCATGCAGCAAATATTTTATTATTGTTAAGAATGAATAAAAGTATGAAACAAGTACAACATTGATTTTTAAAACCTGTAGATTCTAACCAGGAGAAAATTGGGGCAGTTACACATTTCTACATTTTTACAAGTTTTCACGGGACCTAAACAGTGTGTGTGTATTGCTGACCTTTGCTATAAAAATATAAAGTTTTGGGCGAGAGGTCGACGTGTCACATGATCACACTTGCTTAACAGTTACACATTTTGTGCTGGAGTCAAACATAATACATTCACCTTCTATAACTTTAGGAAACCAAACATGCATTTTCAATATATCATTTAGTTTTTCATTGTCTTAATTTTTTTTTAATTTGCTCTCCGTCTCTAGATGAGGTTAAAAAAATCTCAACAAGGGTTCAATAAAGAAATTAATTAGATATTAGATTATTAGGTAAATCTGAAAATTAATTTTATTTTATTTTATTTCACTATAACATGCTCATAAATGTGTTTATAAATAAGCTTCACTTCTATAAAATCATAATTGTAACATTTTTTGTTAAATAGTCAGGGTTATTAACTAAGCACAATTCAATAAACAGCATTAACAGCCCAAATTAAACAAAACCCACAACTTCTATCTTAAATTTTGCAGCTCTACCTGCAAACATACATATTATGTGGAATAAATGAAGTATTATTTAATATTTGCTCCTGACTGAAACATCGTTGAGTATTCTAGTTTTCACTTTAACATTTAGTCATTTCTGATAAATTAGAATTCCAAACTTTGTACTTCAGGAGCTGGATGTTGAGATTGTTTAGAACAAAATAAGTCTATAGGAAAGATGACCAGGCAAAATTTTGTTATATAATAAAAACAATAAAGTAGCATGAACAAGATAACAAACACTTTATGTGTTCATATCACATTATTACATCTGACATAAAATTTAAGGTGGAAATGCATCTAAGTGCCCTGTCAGCAGCTTGGAACAGTGGTTATTACACACCTGTGTGCCTTAAAAAAGTGTAAGTTAAGCAGTGTATGTGTGTAATTTTTATGGTTGTGTGTGTGACCAGCACCTGATCGGGATGTTTGTGGAGGATGATATAAAATCAGACGGTAAAGACAAGTATGCACCCGTCTCAGGAAGACACACAGGAGATCATACAGGTAAGTGTGGAAACACACACACACACACACATTATACTATACAGTATGAATATACATTAGAAATAAGAACAATTAAGGAAAACATGTATACTGTAAAATAAAAAAAAAAAGTAAAAGCAAACCAATGTTTATAATATATATATAAAAATGAACCCTTTGCTTCGTTTACATTGTTTATTTCACTTTCTTTACAGCCAGCAAGTTATTATAGATATATTTAGAGTATCTATATAGACGATGAATTCCTCTATTTTGGTTTTTCAGGATGAAGGTGTTTCTGGCTATTGCGATGGCCCTGGTAGTGGTGGTCGGTGCTGCCAGCGTCTCTCTGGAGGATCTGGAATTCCGTGCCTGGAAACTGAAATTTGGTAAGAAATCAACATTAAATTCATTTAATAAATGTATTGTAATTGTGTAACAGCAATATTCTAGTTTAGTTTATTTTTCACCCACAGAATCAACTTTCTTTTTCTCTTCATCTTTTGACTCTTTGAGTTTTTGGCACTTAGGATACATAACTGCATTTCTCTTCCTTTATTCTTTTTACTATTTTCACCACTTGTCACATACGTAGTATGATCATTCCCAAGACTGTGCAAATTAAAACAGAATTTTTACAAGCTGTAAATTAAATTGATCTCTAGGTAAGATCTATGGTTCAGTGGAGGAAGAGTCGCGACGTGAATTCACCTGGATGGAAAACCGCAAGCTGGT
>JAVGVS010002016.1:0-13513 GCA_032718565.1 Distichodus sexfasciatus
TGAGTTTTTAATCAGATGGATATGGTCATTACATTTTGAAATAGTATAGAGCTTAATAGAGCTTCTTAAACTAGTAATCAATTATGGGTTATTACTGAGTAATAAGTATAAGTATGTTGCATAACAGATTAATAATATTACTATGAAATGCACTGAATACAAATAACATAGCAATTTACACTCGACAGCAGGCTATGTTCTGGGTTAGAGATCAAATTGGATCAATCTGATGTAAGCGTGACACATGTCTGATGTAAAAAGTATTCCAGTTTCTCTTTCCCCAAATTAAAGGAGATGGTCCTCACCGCATAACACTCTACATTCAACTCTTCCCACCTTACCTACCTAATCTTACCCATCTCCACCACTTATACAGTATGTGGATCCAACCACACCCCCACAACCACACCTGGATCTTTGTTCTGCCAGGGTGCTGAATTAAAGGTCACTAGAGCTAAAAGAAATAAAGTGTCTGGCTTTAATGATAATTATTTGATTCTTTTTTATGATTTATATAATTGTTATTTGACTTACGTTATTATTAATCCATTACACATAAGCAATTTTAGTTGAACAGCTATTATAAAGGATATGAGTCAATAACATATTATTAAATAATAATAAATTAGTAATATATACAGATCATGTCTAACATAAGCTGTAGAATAAATAAGTAAAGCTTTAAAAATGACTATGTACAATTACGTTACAAGTCTCTTTATGTGTTGCAAAACATTTGCTTGGCTGTTTGCCACAATGTCACACATTCATGTGCACACCCTCCATAAATTCAGAATAAAAGTTGATAACCAGCATCATGGTGCCAACAAATCCAGAGTGGAGCAGTTTGTCATCCCAAAAACTAATCTTGTAATTTATTCAACCACCATCACGGTACAGACCCCTGGTGTTCTAAAATGTTGTTAGTTCAGGTTGGATCTGAAAGCCCCCAGTTCTCTCTATTCCTAAGGGTTGATAAAGGATGCGCCAAAGTCAACTCAACAGGATGATGACAGATCAAACTTGTATTTCTGTTTACATACACATATGTACAGGTATATATATACAGACATTATCAGTTGCATACATAACTTGAGTATTACACTTCCAGTAACAAATGAGCTTAGCCCAATGGAGTACAGCAAGATTTTTTTTATAAATAAAAGAAACAAGTAGCTAGAAAAGAAGAGATAGCTAGTTTTAAATAAAGATAAAATAGAAAAAGAAAATAGAATTACAACAGAGAATGCTAGAGTTAGAGGTTGAAATAAAGATGGAAGAGATATAACAATAAGTGCTATGCACATGACAGAGCAGATCCTCTTTTATATATATATATGTTGTAATTCTATATATATTATTTATAGATTATATACACATATACACATGTGTGCGTAAACAAATTGATAACACAAATGTACAAATCTACATATTATAGTACATATTTCAGAAGTTCCAAAAAAAAATTCATAATTTTCATGTGCCCGCATGAGAGAGAAAGCATGTAGGACTGTGCAATTCAAATGACCAAAATTTCAAGATACACAATGAAAACATTGCACAACAAAAACAATACCAAAATCTGGTTATGGGTATTGATTATTACAGCAGTGTAAAACAGCATGTTTGACAAACCGAATAAGCAACTACATATTTCTATAATCAGTTTCAGCTTCAACAAATTCAATAATTCTATTTACATTCAATGTGTAAAACTCATTTACGAAACCCCAGGATCTTTTGACAAGACTTTACAAACTTTACAAAATGACTTTTTAAGTCATCAAAGCACAAATTAAAGAAAAAACAATTAGATGTGTGAGTCCCCTTGAGTCCCCACCTCTGTATCATCCTCCTCCTCCACAGAACTGATGTCATACTGGAAGTCTATTTCTTCCTCTTCTTCCACCAACCTAGTACCTGGTTTGAGAATTTCTCTGTATGTGGATGCCGCATTCTTCTGTTTGATTCTTAGGTCATGTAGTCTTCTTTGAAGCAGACAGATCAGGCCATTGGACCCCTCTTCTGTAAATCCATTTGGATAGCCTGTAAGTCCACACATAAAGGATAATCAAATGACTTTCACAAAACATTTTTAAAGACCTTATTTATGCTAAAACAAATCTTAAATACAATGTAAAACTGAAAATAATAGTAATAGGATAAAATAATCTATGTAGGCCATTTTTTTTTTTAAAGTCAAAACTAGAATGTTTGCTTTTCACTTGAAAATAGTTTAAGCAATAAAATGTAAAGTGTATAAAGCCAGATAGTTTGATTTACACTTACTTCCTGTTTGTGTGTATGCTGTAATAGTGGCCATTAGAGACTGGACCTTTGTTACAGAGTTTTTCGGGTATTGACAGTGCTGCATCATCTCCTTTAGAAGGATCTGTTTTTCTTCCATTAGACGTGAGAGCAGCATCACTTGGTCAAAAAGCAGTTTCTTGGAGAAGATGTCAACGCCATCTAAGGGAGTGAAAACATTAGCTATATGTTAATAAAGACATTTTTTGATGATTATACATTTTAAATAAATACTTAATGTTAAATTTTCATACAACACCTGTTCTCTCTTCCTGCCAAGACCAGATCATGCTCTCTGTTGCCTTTTTTGAGAGTTTCTGTATGACTCCGTCTGTGTCTACGGGGACCCCATCATGTTCTTTGTTGCACCTCTGGATCTCTTCAATTAAACGCTTCTTCTCTTGAGCAATCTTCTGAATTATTTTCTGCCGCCTTTTGTTGCGATCTGTAATAAGAGCAAAGCAATACTATTACAATAGAGCTAAAATATGAAAAAGCAGCGTACACAAACCCAAGATGTGCTCAGGTGCAGGACAAAAAAAAGAATTCTGATTATTAGAAAGAAAGAAACAAACGTAATGTCCGCACACTGAATTAGCTGCTCCATAAAAATATCCTTTATTGTTGCAAAGTTTCGACCATCAGGTCTTTATCAGGCACAAGTGACAAAACAAAGGTATAACTTCTTTTGTAACTTGTGCCTGACTAAGGTCTGATGGTTGAAACGTTGCAACAATAAAGGATATTTTTATGGAGCAGCTAATTCAGTGTGTGGACATTATATTTGTTTCTTTATTACAATAGAGCTGCCATGGCATTTCATGAACAGAATCAATATAACTTCATTCTGCATCACCTGCATTTAGTAATACATACCATTCTGTCTATAAAGGTAGTGCTTTTTGCAAATGGCAAATGCTCACAAAAAGCCCCTCAATGGAGGTTTGCAGATCACGAGCACCGACACTGGCTGCTGCATTTCCTAAATTAAAGGCAAAAAGAAACATATCAAACACACTTAAGTTCTGTTAATTACATAGTACAGCAGCAACAGACTTTAGTAAAATGTCTGAATAGGACAGTAATATCTATCCGTTTTCACATACTGGACCTCCACTGACTGCATGTTTCAGGCACAATTAGGGACCATGCAACAAAGAGACATCAGCATTTACTCTGTGCGATACCATCTTTATTATCAACTCTTTTCTAGAGTCTGTGTTTATAGTAATTCATATTTCACGGTTGTTCTTTATGAAAGTCACTGATGGGAGATTATGTACCCTACCCATACATCAAAACTATGTGATCCCATGACCTTTAATTTAGCTCCAACAATAGGCCAAACTTTCAATCATGCAAAAATGGTTCCCTCTGTAGAAAACAACCAATGTACTTGCACCAAGAATGAGAACCAACAAGTTTGTTTTGAAAATATCAGAATTACAATCCAGGTGTGCATGAATGGTGGAAACATAGAGCCCTGGATTTTGAGTCCTACCGTCATATTTGTGACCTCAAATAATATTTGCATGAACATGCACCAGTCATTCTGTTTTCATTGTTAAAAGGTTTACTTTAAATCAAAATACTAATTGAAGATTATGACCTGCAAAAAGTGCCCATCCCTATACCTAATTTAACATTAAGCTACAGCTACATGCATTACAACCAAATTACTCCCACAGTCTATGTATAAAACAACATGGTCCTTACCGCTACTTGCCCACTGCTGAACATCAACAACCCATTGTTTGAGCATGTCATCACTGCAATGTAACTGGTCCTGCATCTTCTTTAGGTTCTCCGTTACATTCAAGGTCTTTTCTACTGTCTGCAAAACGGCAACACAAAATGTGGTTATTTCATAAAACAATGTTTTAAAGAACCAAAAAAGTGCATGTTCCTGCCCAATTTAATACAATAACATATTCAACTACATATACATAGCTGAGACTCTCTACACTTTTTCAATATCTACACAGGGGTTACAGTATGATGTATTTTGGTTGGACTAAGTTCAAACATAACTACTTAAAATAGTTTATCCTTTTTCAATACATGAACATACCTTTTTGAATCTGGAAGACAAGGCAATGTGGAGGCCATTCTCTTTACGGTGATTCCACCCAGTAGCGTGGACAGTAAGCATATCTGTTCTCACTGTTAAGAGTAAAAGAAAAAGAAAATCACAATAAATTGTAAAATGTTAATGTGTACATTTGCAGGCTAGCAAGAAGCAAAGAAGCTTACAAACCTGACTTGGCCATGTACTTTGTGGTATGGGCACATCTGGACAGAAAACTATTCACTTGCTCTACTTCCTCACCAAGAGTCGTTCCAACACCTTCCTGGTTCCTTGCGTTCCATCGAATCTACAGGAAGTAGTGGACTTGTTAAACAGTGTAGACAACAGGGTGATCAATATTGATGCATATTCTGAGGTCACCAGCAGCAGAGGACCTGGGTTGTTGTTTGGATCACAATGTCATTCATTGTGGCACTTTACATTAATTGTTGCCTACATCAGGGGTTTTCAAACCTCTCCTGGACGACCCGCTGCCCTGCACATTTTGTATGTCTCCCTCAACAAACACACCTGATTCCACTCCTCAGCTTGTTTGTAGAGACTGCAAGAACTAAACTGGCTGTGTCTGATGAGGGAGACATACAAAATATGCAGGGCAGGGGGTCCTCCAGGATACTGGCCTACATCATACTCTAAAATGTAGAAGTCAAGTACTTAAAAGCATCACCTCGCATTTTGTATTGTGGGCTCTGGCATGCATCACAGACAAGCAATGTTTCATTTTATGAAGAGGTTGAAGATGAGTCATGGCCTCCGAAACTTTCTCCAGGTATGGGACAGGTCGGCAGGTCACATCCATTGCCAAAAATGTAGCACCCCGGAACTCTTTTTGCAAAAACATTGGATACGCAAATATTTCTCCTCTATACATGTTCCGACATTTTGGAAAAAAAGAAATAAGTACATTGAGCATTGAACAATAGGCAATATATAAAGATCAATACCAACCTTTGAGGAGGAATCCATGCCTGCACAAAGCAATTTCAACACCTTCTTCATCCAACCTGTTGGCCTGCTTTGATGTCTCTCTTGCTGCTGTCCAGTGGGATTCCCCACACATCGCTTTTCCTGCCGTCTAACAGAGTAAATGTTTCAACATGTCAGTAGTCAATTCAAGGACAGTAAATAGTGGGGCTGTACACTCAAACACTTTGATTCTGATCGCCTGATCTATCTGAAATCTTTTCATTTACAATTCTTTGCCATATAGCACACTGAAGCTTAATTGCAATAATCTAACTTTGTCAGACATATGTGCTGCAACCAATATTATGGATATCCTGTGCCCTCTGGATTAGAATCTAGCTGTATTCATATTCATATCAATTTCACTCTTTGTAAAAGTTTAATTGCATCGCTAAGCTCAACACCCTACCATTGCCATCTCAACACCTAATCAAAGACTCCCTCATCCAAAAACCTAAGCAGGCTACAGTGTTTCCATCTTTACTTCCGATTAGCTATAAAATATGCCCGAGATACCCGCTGCTCAGTCTGATTGATAGCTTACAGTCTTGACAGCCCCCCGGACTTCCTCAACAAAATTGGACACCTCAGAGTCTTTGGCTAAAAACACTCCATCAAAGAATCCTGGCTCTTCACTCCTACAAGAAGATGGATTGTGGATAAGATCTGTAGTAAGATTTTTTACATCATAACAACAACAAGTGTATGGCACATTAAAAGGTTACAAACTGTCACGGATATATATTCAACATTCTACATTTTAAATGAAAAAATGAAATCTATATTATTATGATGGTAATAGCAAGTACATACGTTAACAACGCTGTCTGTTTTTAATGTGCACACAAAACTCACTTGTTTGTTTTCTGGAATCTGTAGAGTTTTCGATTGCCATCCACAGAAAGGGCTACAGGCTGGACAGGCAAACGGCTCCTTTCCCAGAAGTTGGTTCACTTCAGAGCTGCAGTACACATATTGCAGAAAGCTCCTCTGAAAAGCATCTGCATTCACTTTGCCGTGAATGCAGTCTGAAGTAAACAAAGCATAGTACAGCTTTTAATAACAATAAAACTACAAAATCACCATAAACATTAAATCAATTTATGTTTTGTCAATGCACCTTATTAAATCATGGATTCAAGTGAATACACTGATCAGGCATAACATTATGAACGTTATGAGCACTGACAGATGAACTGAATAACACTGATTATCTCTTCATCATGGCACTTGTTAGTGGGTGGAATATATTAGGGAGCAAGTGAACATTTTGTTCTTAAAGTTAGAAGCAGGAAAAATGGGCAAGTGTAAGGATTTGAGCGAAATTGACAAGAACTAAATTATGATGGCTAGACGACTGGGTCAGAGCATCTCCAAAACTGCAGCTCTTGTGGGGTGTTCCTGGTCTGCAGTGGAGCTTCGTGAAGCTGGCCACCTTACAAATGGCACAATTAAAAATACCCTTGTTGGTTACTGCCATCTTTGTGCTGTAAAAATTAAGATTTCTGCTGCTTTCATTTTGGAGATTTCGTTTGTATTCAGGCAATAACATTACCCAGCCCCCTCAAAATAGAGTATCAACAATAAACCAGGCTGGTTTGTTGGTGCTGCTCCTTTGTACCTGTTTGTGCCCCAGTAATTACTTTTAGATTTTAGAAGATAATTAGTTCTTTTAAAAGATCAAAATTCACACAGCCCCTCTACAAGAGCATACAGCGAGTTGGGTCATTAGTGCCGCATCTGTGCTGTAAAAATGGTCATTTCTGCAGCTTTAAGTTTTAAGATAATATTTTTATGATGACATCATTCAGCCTACTGCGGCACACAGATGGAGGTGGATGGTTAATGATTTTTGCGGCACTAACAAGCCAACCTGATTTATATAAGACACTGCACAAAAGGGGTAAATGTTCTATAGTCTGATAGTATCATAAATATTCTACATTAATTCCCAATTACTCCATTCTGCAAATCTGAATTTCTATTGGTTCAGTAACTGAAATGAATCAATTGCCAATGGAGAAGGGGGAACATTCCCTCCCCATCCAGCGGCTTACTACGAACTTAACTTACCTTGTATTGCTTGATAGATTGTAGTGCTCTTAAGAGACATTTTGTCCTTCTTCCCCTTTCCCTTCATGTTGAAGCAGGCCATCAAAGAATTGGAGAAGAGCCTGAAGAAAGACAAATATGTTTTAAAAATTTAGTCGCACTTTTGATTTTACAACCCAATAACATTTGTATTGATCACTGAATTGTCTTAAGACATGAAAAACAGTGTAAAGAAATTGGTAGCACATACTGGTCAAGAACTTTGTGGACACAGTCCTAGAGGTCTTTCCCTCCAACCCGAGATAGTTGCTGCACCTGTGGAGAAAAAAAAAGGAAAAAAAAAAAAATTTTTTACAAACTCCCTTAAAGAATGAAATTACAGGCAGTAAGAGTTTGTCTCCTTCATTAACAATTAACAATCCTGGAACTATATGTAATTGGGTGGAATGACATTTCAGCATCAGTTGGCATGAAAAGGTATCCTTTGTCAATATAGCATTTCTATAATTTGTATGGATCAGGACATTCCTAAAGTTAAAATATACTGTGAATAGCTGCATTTAAAATACACATTTTATACATCATTTCCCCATAATGCATTAGGGTACCTATTCCTTGGTATGCTGAAAACACCAGGCTCTGATTTAAAACTGTGAGCACTCTGAAATCACAGCATGCAACCCATTATGCCATGCTTACTTGTGCACACAGTACATATACAATATATATCATGTTTGAGACTGATGGAAATCCTACCAAGGTTTCAAAGGCTTGCTTGTCACCCATGTGTTGCTCCACTCTCCAAAAGTCCTCCATGGTCTCCAACCTCTCAATGCGGGTAGCTGAAAGGGCTGGTTCACTTCGGTGAAGACTTTTAATCTCCAAGGGAATGTCAATTAACTTGGCAAGCACCTTTTTCTGAAATCAACAAAAATTTGCTGAGGTATTTTTAGGCTTGGCACCTACTTGTAAATACTACTACTGTGCCAAAAAAGATACCACAGATTTATGAAGTTATGTTCAATTCAGTATTGCCATATTTGACATTCATCAAATATGTTCAACTTACTTGCTGTGGCCATTGGGAAATTGTCCTCCGTTCCTGCCACTACAGCATCTGAAAAAACACATGTGTTAAACAAATTGGTGTGCTGTGATAAGGTTATCCTGTATCTTACAATAAATATTTTTATTGTAAAAAGACAGGGTAGCATTAACACTCACTTGATTGCAAAATATTTGAAATTTAGATTTGTGTTTTGTGGACAACTTACCATAATTTAAAATTTGTTATATAATGTAGTATAATGTTAACTCGTTTAGTTGTCTTCATTGTCATTTAATCAGCTAGCTTATAACATGGCGCCAACATTTGTAGCAACATAAAGCAAGCTAACTAGCCACAGCAGGTTGAAGTTGGTTATAAAAAATACCAAAAAAATCTAACATGAAGGAAATTCCTGAACATAACTTAGCATTAACCTACTTTAACAAGCTGACTGGAAGTGTGTTAGAGCGCATGCAAATACATAAATGAACATAAAATTAACTGACCTGGCCGAACGTATCTTCCACTAGTGCAAGACGAGTACGCTGAGCAGAGCCGATCAAGAAAGAAACATTCTGATTCGCGCCAAATGCTTGGCCAATCAGAGTGGCGTTGTTAGGGTTATGATTCATCGTAACCCAACAACGCTACTCTGATTGGCCGAGCTGCCTCGTCCGTGCTGCCTCAGCCAATCAGAGTGCTTGCATGCTGCTGGCTTAGAGAATTTAGCCAGAGACAGTTGATGAACCATGTTTGATTTAGCTTAGGTTGACTATCGGCCTAGCCCTGGGTAGCGCAGTGACTTCGTGACCGAACAATGCTTGTTCACGTTAAAGCTCGGTAAAACTGCCTCAGCCAATCAGTGACTGCCTCAGCCAATCAGAGTGGCGTTTACTGGTTGGGTGGTTGAAATCATGCCTACCATAATTTTTTAACAAATTGCATTTCCAAAAAAAAAAATAAAAAAAATACTGCCCTGCCCTCCGGTCCCCCGCGACCCCAGTTGGGATTACAGCGGTTCGGAAAATGAATGAATGAATGAATACCTTAATTGGTTGATTACTTAAATAGAAAAAATATGTACTCAAATAAATAATTAGTAATATATGATGTTTTATCACAAATAATATATATTCATATTAATTAATAATTTTAAAAACAATGTTAATATTTGGAATAAGTTAAAAAAATAAATATATTAATAATGTCAATTTTCTGCACCTGTCTTAGACGTCCCCATGACGTCCAAAAAAGTCACCTAGTCCGACGTTCAAATGTTTAACTGCATATTGACATCCAAGTCGGGTCATAGTTAGACGTTCAAATAGCGGACATAGTTTGCACGTCGTGTACAAGTCCAGAATTGGTCTTGGACGGACCGACCCCATATAGCCGTGATCTGCACGTCTGGCAGACGTCGCATGTTTGCTGGGAAGGTTTCATGCTATTTATCAAATTTATGAAAACATTTAAATTAGTGTCCCTTATCACATGATGCTCCCAGTGCAAAATCTCATAATATTATATCAATACTTATTCCCTGTGCATAGTTTGAATATGGGGAGCATGGTTTGATACCCTATTATATAAGCTTTAATTAAAATATCAAGGGTAGCATAATTCAAAAGACTAATGTATCCTATGAAAAAATGTTCCCAGTGCTAGAGCTGAAACGATTATTCGAATAACTGTAATAATTAGATTGCAAAAAATGGTCGAGGCAGTTTTTCCAGAGTCCAAGCTTAGCTTAATTCATTGCACTCTCTAGTGCATGCGCCACTTGTGTTTCACACGGACGCTTATTAATGATGCACAGCGTTTTTAGAGACGCCATGAAGACCTGATCCCCCAGTATGTGAAAGTGTTTGTGAAATTTTCCGTGCACAAAAACAGAAGTAAACACGTAAAAACACATAAATGACATTTTTCGGTATGTAAACACATGTGTTAATGAGCGCGCATTAGCTCCATTTCTCGCTAAAACGCTCCAGTTCGGTCAAAATGTCCACTTTATTACAGACACAAACCATATTTCAGCTGATAAATAACCACAACAACCAGCGTTCTACTCACAACCCAGCCGTTTATTGAGTTTCCCATAGAGTTTCCGTAGTTTATTCTGTAACGTGCGCTAAACGCTTTATTGTGCTGCGGCTCCGAGGGGCACGCAGGGGACTTTGGGAAATGTAGTTCTCTTCCACTGAGCAAATAAAACCAAAGTCAGAAGAAGTCCGATCACAAAGTATTTATTCGCATTAACAATAATTTGCCAGGCAAATGAGCAGGTCTCCTTCACAGCGTGCTGATCAGAGAGTGCCCCTGAGTGAAAGGTGCATTCTCCTTACATACTGGCGCTAAACCCCCCTGAATCACAAAGTGCCCGGTCGGCCGTTATCACCTCGAGGAGGCGCACAGTGACATACAAGAGTACATTTTGTCTCTGCTTTGTCTTTCCCCTTTGGGACAGCGATAATCAACAGCCATAACCAACAGAAGGAGAAAGCATCTCGCACGCAAACAACACACATATCATTCATTGGCTTACGCACATACAATTCATTGTCTTATCAAATCAGCTAGACAAGGTCTTGAAGAAGTCACACTGACCAAAACTCACTCTACTTACAGTTAGAATCTTTAAGAATAATTAGTAATAAAAATTTCCTTCACACTCCCCCCTTTTGCATACATCAAACATAATCATAATCAATCACACAAGAAATAGTCATAAGCGGTGATTACATATTCAGCCCTCTTTTATCATTTATAGTTAAGCTAAGAATTACACATTAGTTAGTTATTAGTTAAACTATCAAAAGGCTTCTAGACTACTACTACTGCAAGTGTCCGGTGTTCGAGAATCTTCTGTCAGATGACCCTTTGCGGGCCGTAGCTGACCTGATGGTGAGACAGTTGGTGAGAGGTTACCAGCACTTCACTGTCTCACTCCTCCTCGTCTGTCGAGTCGCTGTCAGTCACATAATCTGGATTCCCTGGACTTCCGTTGTCGTCCGTCACAGCTTGCTTGACCATGGTGTAGTTGGGCCCTTCCTTTGCCAGCACAGCGATGATCATCCTCTCGGTCATGGTCCTGGCACAAGGAATACAACAACAACCACACACAACCAACAAACAGCCTCCTGTAGTCAGGGCAATCAGAGCTGTCGAAACCAGTTCAGCCCATTTTGAAAACATATCTACAATTACTAAACAGTACTTCTTCCCTTTTGATGGTGTTAGCTCTATGAAATCCATCATCAGATGATCAAACGGGCCATCTGGTGGTGGATGTGCTGTTTGAACTGTTCTGATCCCTTTCCCCACATTATTTTGTAAACAAATTAGACAGCACTTGCAATGTTTGTCAGCTATCACTGACAACCCTTTAGTGAACCATGATTGTTTCATCATGTCCAGCATCCCCCCTTTTGATGCATGGTCCTTACCATGTGTCAATTTAGCAAAACTGGGAAAGAAATGGCTCGGAATGACCGTGAGATCTACCTTGGCCATAGTGTACAGCTCATCTCTTTTGGCTGCAGCTTTGGCGGCAGCATCTGCCCGTTGATTGCCTATTGAAATAGGGTCTTTACTATTGGTATGGGCTTGACACTTACAGACTGCAACTTCAGTCAGGAGCAAAATTGAGTCTAACAGATTTGCAGTTAAATCAGCATTTAGTATTTGGAAACCGTCAGAGTTCAGGTATTTTCTATGACACCAGATTGCTCCAAAATCTTGTACAACACCAAACGCATACCTACTGTCGGTGTAAATAGTTACAGACTTCCCTTCAGCTGCCTTGCAGGCTTCAGTCAGCGCAATCAGCTCTGCTGCTTGAGCAGAATAACGTGATGGCAGGCAGCCGCTGCAAACTACAGAGCTATCAGTAGTCACAGCAAACCCCATGCAGTTCCGGCCTTGCGCATCTCGCGAAGCTGACCCATCTACAAAAAACACAGAGTCACAGTTAGGTAATGCTTCATCCTTTAGATCCGGCCTCGGAGTACAGACCTGGTCAACCACAGCCAGGCAATCATGTGGGTCTCCATCACCTGGCAAAGGCAATAGCGTGGCAGGATTAAGGTTAGCACATTGCTTTACAGTAACATGTGGCATACAAAGCAAAACACCGTTATACTTGAGCCACCTTGCTGACGACAAATGGTTTGTGTTGTGATCCTGTAAGAGAAGTGTCACAGCATGTGGGACAAGCAAGGTTAAATCAGCGTAACCCACCAGGTCACGGGAAGCAACCACAGCCCTTTCGGCAGCAGCAACATTTCTAAGACAAACAGGAAGGCCTGCGGCAATAGGGTCTAGTTTTGATGAGAAGTAGGCAACCGGTCTCAATCTGTCTTCATGTTTTTGCAACAGCACAGATGTCATGTGACCTCCTTTTTCACACACAGTTTGCACAATGGTTTAGTCGGGTCCAGTAACCCTAGCGCAGGGGCTTGGGATAGTGACAATTTCAACAATTCAAAAGCATTGGTTTGGTTGTCAGACCATGGCAAGCTTTTGGTGGGGTCTATTTTTGATGACATGAGAGCTCTCAAAGGCGCTTCAATTTCAGAATAGTTAGGTATAAAACTCTGACAATAGGAACAAATCCCCAAAAATGATGCCAGTTGTTTCTTTGTACGCGGTTTCGGTATGTTAAGAACAGCTGAGACCCTTTACTCTGATAGTGACTTGCCCTTGGGTGTGATAACGTGTCCCAAAAATATAACCTCTTGTTTGACAAACTGCAGTTTACTCAGTGATGCTTTATGGCCATTTTCAGCTAAATGTTGCAACAGCTTCAAAGTGTCAGTTCTACATTATGCCTTTGTTGGTGCAGCAATTAGCAAATCATCCACATATTGTACTAGTGCACTACCCTCTTCTAATTGTAATGGGGCTAATGAGTCTCTTAGTGCAGCATTATAGATTGTGGGGCTCTCACAATAACCCTGACACAGTCTGGTAAATGTGTAAGGCTTGCCATCAAAATTAAAAGCAAACCAGAATTGACTCGCTTTATCAACCGGTACGCTGAAAAAAGCATT
>JAVGVS010002017.1:0-13511 GCA_032718565.1 Distichodus sexfasciatus
TTTTTTAAAACAAGTACCTTAATTTAAGTAAAATATTTGACTGTAATGGAGTAACATTTGACTAGTGCTATCTGTCCTTTCACTGAAGTAATGAAGCCCAGCTCTGCTTACTCTACATAATAAGAAAAATCCGATCCAGATCTACAGACTGTCTTCTTGTATTTTCAAGTTTTGGGAATTGACCCACAGTGCTAGAGAAATTAAATGTTGCAATTGAGTTAATAAAATTCTATTCATATGGGGGGGGCGATAATGAGTCTGCACTGTGATTAATAGTTTTAAATCTTTTATAAAATTGAACTACACTTTATCCCATGTGCCCTCTTCTGGAAAACCTGTTTCCGTCCATCATGGATCACAACCCCGCTGGGTTTTAACACCGCCTGAGATAAAGCCATATGTCTCCTGTTAACAAAGAGCAGACAGCTGGACAGCTTATCAATAGATCAATCCTAAAATCTGGGTCTATAATCAATCGGCCCCTTGTTATCGGTTGTGATTTACCTCATGAATTACGTAGAGCGGATTTCTGTCAAATTCAGGTTTTCTTTTAAAAAATGCATCGTGTTTTTTTTGATAGCACACCGAAGCGAGAGAGTGTGTGTGTGTGAGTGAGAGAGAGAGAGAGAGAGAGAGAGAGAGTAGGGTTCCTGGAATACAGAGGAGCGAAGAGGAAGATCAGAGGAAGAGCAGCACCCTTTTCAGACATTCTTTATCTCTCCGAATCCCACCAACTTGGTCATAAAATATCCATCGCTCCCCCCTCCTAAGTTTTACAACACATCTGAAGACACGGTGCTAATAATGAGGCGGAATGGGAACGCCTGATATCGTAACGTACCGAACCAGAAAGAGAGAGAGAAACGTCTTCGTCACATTGAAAATGCCACATGGGAAGCAAAGCCCAGCAAAGAGAATAATGAAAAAAGCCACTGTGAGGACGACAATGACGATGAAGAAGAAGGAGAAGAAGATTGAAAGAGAGGCCATTGTTTTACATGCGGTGTTTCAGCTCGCCATCTTGAATTCCATCCATTCACACAGCAGATCTGCGTAGGCTCGGCCTCCGACGCGTTTCCCCGACGCGTTCACAACGGCCGCATTCAAAACCTCGCTAGAGCGGGACATCTGCAACCCCATCGCTCGTCACACACACACATGCTCTTACACACGCACTGTGTCGCCTTTGTGTTTTCAATCAGATGGCGGTGGTTTCTCAGACAAACGCAAACGGGGGCGCGTCTGGCGTCGAGTACGAGAAGTCTCGCCATCCTTTAATTGAGCCGTGATTTAATCAATTAAATGTTATCTAACTAATCTAAGTGACAATTACTTCGTAAAACAAACTAGTATTATGTTGAGTTTAGTTAAATATTTCTCATCACTTTTTCTTTATAAAATTAGGACAGTTAGCATTTTCCCAGAGATAACGTTGGCAGCGTAAGGGTCGAAATATTCTTAACGCTACGTGACACAGTTGATGCTGCTACGTAAGCGTTGTACTGACTATACTTGCGTACACACTTTTTGTTAATCTTGAGGATTCCAACAGGTGGCAGTGTACACGATAAAAGCGTCCAGATCGCCGTAAAGTGACTGGAGAAGAGGAAGAAGTTGAACGCAGCAGTGCGGGAAAACATCGGCCAGTGTTTCTGTGAAATGAAGGAAAGATGTTGAAGATGAAAATTTGTTGCATTCTGATGTTACGAAGGCGCAAAAAAGACGGCAAAAGCATTCAGCCACGTTGATAGTAAATGTCACCCACTTGAGCAAACTGCCACCCCAATTTTTGCTGGTACTGCAACTCACGCACGCGTTGCGTTAATTTCTGACGATGTCCTCCGAGGACGCGTCAAAAGAACGCTGAAAACCCATGGCAGCCATGATGCGTGCGCATAAGCGTTCTGAGCGTTAAGTATATTGCGGCCCTAACTGTTGGCCATGTGATCGGAGGGTTGCCAGTTCAAATCCTGGATGAATAAAGGTACCAATGAGGTACTCATAAGGAAGGTACCGTCACCAATCTCTGATCCTTGGGTGCTGCCAAAATGCGACCCACTGCTCTTTTGTGGATGGTTCAAATGTAGAGGTCACATTTGGTCGTGGTGCACTGTGTGCTATGCTGTGGTGTGTTCACAATGACAAATAATCACTTTAATTTACTTCAATTCAAAGCGTTCTCCCCGACATTAGTTCTAAGCCATGGCAAAAGTCCTTTACCAAGTTTTTGACTTCAGCAGATTTCCCTAAACTGATAAAACCACCAAAACAATGCACACACACACACACACACAGAGCCTCCTTTGGGTTCAGAGGGCGAGTGGCCCACCCACGTCACCACACAGTGAGGAGAGTCTGAGGAATGCTGGGGGTCAGCGCTCCAGAAACCACACGGACCGACACAAACCACGCAAATCCTCGCCCACATCAGCGGCGTCTAAAGATCTGCACTCGGCTAGAGGTGTAACGATACATCAATCTACTTCGATACACCGATTCAGTGGTCATCAAGCCCACAGTATTGATCCAAAATGAAAAAAGCAGCGCTTGTGGACGCTCATGAAAGCGAGTGATTGTTTGTCACTGTGAACACACCACAGCACCACAACGAAATGTGACCTCTAATTTGACCCATCCGTCAAGGAGCAGTGGGCAGCTAACAAGAGCAGTGCCCGTGGGGGAGCAGTGCTTGGCGACGGCACCTTGCTCATGAGAACCTCAGTGGTATCTTTAATGGGCCGGGGCACGCTAACTGTTACACTACCTTTAGGTTAGGATTTATAAATTGTCTGTCGAGTTTCGCGTATGCACCAAGTTCCTGCTGTGTGCTGATTGGACAGTGTCTTTTACTGCTTCTTCTTGTGGCTTCTCCCGTTAGAGGTCGCAGCGGCAGATCAACTGCCTTGTCGTCCGCGTTTTGAACTGGCAAAAGTTTTACACCGGATGTCTGTGGCGGATGCCTGATTTAGGCGCCCAAAAAATGAAAACACGTGAAATTTACTAAACAAATGTTGGCCGTTTGTAGCATTTCTGTGAATTTATCTGCTGGATATATTGTTAAATGTAATTAATGTATTATTCTTTTTTTATTCTGTTCCAAAAGTAGACTTGAACATATTATTGATCATTTCTCTATTATCTGCAATAATAATAATTTTTATCTCTAATATTTTTATTCAGGTACAAAGGTAGACTTATGACAAAACTTGGAACTTTTATTACGGACTGTTCCTTAATCACTTCTCAGTATCTTAGTGCTCACCTAGTGTTTCAGACTTATTTTCTTGTAAATACAAAATACTACCTATAAAAACACACACACACACACACAGACACACCGTGTTGCGCTCGATATGCCACCTGCTCTTTCAAAAGGCCATCACCATTGTCACTTTTTGCTGATTGGTCCCTTTTGGGCTTTCCTGGCCTTTTACATGCTAGAAGAGAGAGAGAGAAAGAGCGAGAGAATGCAGGAGGGTGTTGAAAGGCCTCTCATCTGTTGAGTCTGGCAGAATTGATGGATGAAGGAGGAGGAGGAGGAGAGGAGGAGGAGTGATGGAGGACGGCTGGGCGTTTGGATGACAGGAGAGTGTGGGACTGTCCCGAATGAGTGCAGTGGGTCTGAAGGCTGGCCATCGATGACCACGTCACTACTGAGTTATAGTGCTCCGGCATGGTCGGAGCGTCGGCCGGAGGAGTGATGGATGGGAGGAGCGTTGCTCAGCTTCTCCTCGTGTGTCCCCCTGTCTGAGGCCGGGGGGTAAGAGGAGGGACAGTTACCTCTTTTCCACCACACTGCTGCCGGTACAGGTGTTGGTAGGGCTGGTGTGATGACGAAAATCAACACTTCTGACGAGAAAATCCCAATTATTAGTCACTTTACTATAAATGAATGTACACTGTAATCAACTGCTGGAAATCTACTGTTATTTCCCTACAGCTCAGAAGCTGTGAATTTACAGCAAACTTGTGTTTTTCCTTTTTTATTTAGTGGCAAAAGTGGACTTACAGTAAGCACTTAACCCTTTGATTGTTTCTGAATATCCTGTTGCTCTAGAACTGTATCAGTTTTATTTTTCTTGGAGGGTAAATAAAAACTCCATGTACACTATCAGTCAGGTTTGGACACACCTTCCCATTCAATGTTTTGTCTTTATTTTCATTACTATTTACATTGTAGATTCTCACTAAAGGCATCAAAACTTTGAATTAACTTACGTAAAGATTTGACTCTACGACTTTCGCTCGTATTGGAGTAACATTTGACTAGTGGTATCTGTCCTTTCACTAAAGTAATTTTTTGCCCACCTCTAATCAAACTACATACTAATCATTAGATAACAGTACACATTTTTAACAGTCACTGACATTTTTTCATCCATTTTTAAAAAGTATTAGTTTTTTTCCTTTCTAAATTATGCATAACACCATAAATTAGTGGGGTTTTATGCCAGCTCACATTTGAGTTAAACCTCTGTAACTACATGTTTTTGGTAATGACGTGTAAGATTTAAGTGCTGAACTTCTAGTTCATGGTTGATTTTGTGCGACCCATTGCCTTTACACGTAAACCATTTAGCAGATGATATTTTCCAGACTGACTTCTGTTTACATCGATAGTCTGTCTGGAGTGACTTCTTGTTAATGCTTGTGCTCAAGGAGCCAGGTAGTATTTGATAGGTATGAACCGACTTTGAACCCACAACCTCTTACCTTTCTATTGATCCATCACCTTTACACATACCACCCCATTTCAATGATACATTTTCTATCAGCCGTGTTAGATTATGATGTATCTATTTGTCTTAATTGTATGTATTTTTATATATAGAGAGAGTGAATTTTAAGTTTGACAGATTCAAACGATGGGTAGGTACATTGAGCAGCCAAAACATTATGACCACTGACAGCTAATGTGAATAACAATGTGCATCAATCACCAATATTAAGGTTTTTCTTAAATTTGTAAATTTGTCATTGAGTAAGAAAGTCATTCAAATAGTATAGTAATATGGTGTACAACTGAAGAACTGAATATATTTGCTTAAGAGCGTTCTTCAGCAGTTCAGCAGGAACAATGCTTAAGAAACTGTTAAATTGATAAACGTTAGAATCCTGGTGAAAAGTGCGTAAGTGGGCTTTAAGAACAAATTTATTCAGTGAGATATATGTATACACAATTGTTTTACATATACTTATATCTCACTGAATAAATGTATTTATATATCTATATGTATCACTGTACCTACTGTCATGTTTGCCTAGATATACGCTACCAGTCAAAAGTTTGGACACACCTTCCCATTCCCATATCATGAGTATTTACATGTATGGAATTCTGTAGTAAACAAAAAGTGTGAAATAACCCAGAACATGTTTTATATCTTATATTTTTCTTGAAAATAACCACCCTTTGCTTTGATCACTGCTTTGCACACTCTTGGCATTCTCTGGATGAGCTTCATGAGGTAGTCACCTGAAATGGTTTTCCAACAGTCTTGAAGAAGTTCCCGGAGATGCTGAGCACTTGTTGGCCCTTTTGCCTTCACTCTGCGGTCCATCTCATCCCAAACCATCTCGACTGGGTTTGGTCAGGTGACCGTGGAGGCCAGGCCATGTGGCGCAGCACTCCATCACTCTCCTTCTGGGTCAAATAGCCCTTATACAGTTCATTCATAGTTTTGATGCCTTTAATGAGAATCTACAATGTAAATAGTAATGAAAATAAAGAGGAAACATTGAATGGGAAGGTGTGTCCAAACTTTTGACTGGTAGTGTATATAATAGAAACATTAAAAAATTGGCGTAGTCTCTAGATGTGTCAGGGTCCAGCTCTCTGGATCTCCATTTATTTGTAATGTAGATAAGTTTGTAAATCGTAAGTGTATTACTCTGAGTGTGTGTGTGTGTCATGTTTTTTATGCATTGTGGGGACCTTTTTGGGCCTTTTGTCCCCTAAAATCACTTTTGTTGATTTTTATGACTTTGTTGGAACATTTGAGAAACTAAAAGAGGTAAAAGATGGTTACTGAGGTTAAAATTATGGTTATGGTTAGGGTCAGCTGTAGAATTATATACATCTAGTCATTATGGGAGTCTGTGGAATGTCCACACAAAGATAGTTTGTGTGTGTGTGTGTGAGAGAGAGAGAGCTTGTATTAGAAGACCAGTGCTTGCTTGGCAGGCTGTAGTCCCGCATCTCGTCCCCTCGTCTCTTCAGCAAAGTCTTGATTGATCGAGGTGCTGGCAGCGGCTTCATAAACGCGCCTCATCCATCAGCTTCTCCCGGGGTCTAGAGGAGGGGCAGAGCGGCCATGGAGGGAAATGTCACCGTCCTGAAGAGGAGATGAGAGGAACCGAGCCTGAACCCGAACCTGAACTCGAACCCGGACCCGGACCCCAAACCGCCCCTGTCAATGCTGACCGGCCGCCGGCAAACCAGAGCTGGGGGAGCTACTTTTACACGATAGCTTTTCAAGCCACAAGCTACTTATGATTAAAAGTTCCTGAGCTACAGTCAAGCTACAGTTTTAATATAACTAGCTACACTGCAAGCTACAGAGAAAACGTGGATAACTACATCCAAACTATTTTGACGGAACACTTACAAAATTTTTTAGGGTTCTGGCAAACAATATTTGCAGCATGGTCATATTTTTCTATGCAAATTAGGTTTGTGGCAAACTTGAGGTGGACTTTTAGCAAACTTTGTGAGAAACTTATGCACCTGGCAAGTTTGACACTAAATGTTGACTGCGGTGGCGCAGTGGATAGCGCTGCCGCCTCACAGCGAGAAGGTCCTGGGTTTGAACCTCGGGGACGGCTATAGGGTCTTTCTGTGTGGAGTTTGCATGCTCTCCCTGTGTTTGTGTGGGTTTTCTCCAGGTGCTCCGGTTTCCTCCCACAGTCCAAAAGCATGCACTATAGGTTAATTGGTGACTGTATATTGGCCCTGTAAGGTGTGAATGTGTGTGTGAGTGTGTGTGCCCTGCGGTGTGTTGACGCCTGCCCAGGGTTGTTCTCCGCCTTGCGCCCGTAAGTTTCCGGGATAGGTTTCGGTTGCCCCGCGACCCCAGTTGGAATTAAGCGGTTCAGATAATGAATGAATGAAGTTTGCCATTACTGCCAAATAGTTTTTGCAAAATCACTAGCAGCTTTGGTAAGCTACACTCAAATGTGCATGTTCTTTGGTTTTGCCTTTTAGAGTCATACATTTTTATAAATACAGCCACAGATTCTTGCTTCCATTTTGGCCAAGGTGGACTCCATCCTCCGACTCCATCTTACAACTGCCAAGAGGGCGCTGTGACGCAATGCGGGTGCACTACATGGAGATAACAGCCTGTTCAGCACCAAGCAGAAACATCTGGTAAATAAAAATACCCATCTTTTATAAAAAGTAGTTAAGTGAGTAGTGTAACTACTTGTCAACACTGGCAGCAAATCGACGTAAAAATCCGTGTAAATCGTAGCGAAGTGTATTTTCCATTTCAGCTGACTGACAGAGGCTCCGGCATTGATATTTAGCACCGAAGCCCTCGCTGACACCTCGCTATTGACCTTGTGTGTTTGCTCGGATTTCTACCCAGAGATAGTGTGACGGCCCCTGATGGTTGTGCGTATGTTTGTGTGTGTGTGTGTGTGTGTGATGTGTGCGTACGTCAATGTGGACACGGGAGGGAGGCGTCGATTGGGCCGCGTGCGCAGTTTCCGCACCGCTTCCGCCCATCACTACACAGTCGGCCCACTGTTCCGTCTGAAGCCTGCCTTTCATTCGCCGACAGGGCCGGGAGCCGTGACGATGGAAGGGAGGGGGGGTTTAGGGAGAGGGGTGTGTTGAGGGTGACCCCAAGATTTTAAAGATATAGGTCAGAATCCTCTCATTGTTTCCAAATGTTCTGTCCATTTGGTGACTGAGTAAAAAACCCTCTGACTCGCACTGCTTTCCCCTTTGGGCCCTTTGCGGAGATTTGTTAAGGGCTTTTTGTCTGAAGGCAGCCCCAGTTGTGGCCTGTGAGAACGACTGCAATGTAATCTGATGAAACCAAAGTGAGAGAAAAGAAAAATAAGGTTTGGCTTTCTTAGTTTTTGCTGATGTAAAGGAAAGGCGTCCTTTTATCTGCCGGTTTATTTGTTCTTCATTATTGTCTAACGACGCCGTTTTTTCTTTTTTGTTTTTTGGTCGTGGAGGTAGTGCACTGAGTAGAGGTACCACTGAGGTACTCATGAGCAAGGTACAGTCTCCAAGCACTGCTCCCCGGTTGCTGCCAAATAAGCTGCCCACTGCTCCTTCATGGACTCCTTTGGGTCAAATGCAGAAATGCACATTTGGTTGAGGTGCTCTGTGTGCTGTGCTGTGGTGTGTTCACAATGACAAATAAAGACTCATTTAAATTGGTTTGAAAAATCAACAAGAAAATCAGGAGAGAGATACACAGCTAAGCAGTTTACTAAGCAGAATTAGTGTAAAATTATTCAAAAGAACAAATTAGATGGGTAAAAAAGTAAAAGAAAGGTGTAAAAGGTATTTTATACACAATAAAATAAACATAAATTACAACTAAAAATTAATATTTAAAATAATTTTAATTAGGAAGATAAACAAAAAGCGGAGGTGTCAAAAATACACATTCGTCACTCACGTATAGATACATGTGTGATACTCTAGTAAAAGTTGAAATATTGACTCGACTTCTTTACTCGAGTTAAAGTGAAAAGTACAGGCTCTAAAACATACTTACAGTATAAAAGTATTAAGTTCCCTTTGTATTTTAGGGCAAAGCTGACGGGACTCAATGTCCAAGTGTGATGTCGAGCGCAAGCACAGAAAAATAAAGCCACATGAATACATAAAGCTGCATTGTTCATTACCATCATTATACCATCTCTCGCTTTATCATGTCTACCGTGTTGTGCGTCATGTGTAAAGATGAATACACCAATGGGATTGTCTTTTTTGTGTGTGTTTACTACGTTTTTAAGCCTCAACCAATCACTCAAGTTGTCTGGATGGCGCACGTTATTGATATGGAACAGGTAAAATGCAGGCAAAATGGCCTAATAAACATCATTTAAATTAAATCAAATAAGAGTAACGAGATTGATTTGAAAATCTAAGTAGAAAGTACAGATATTCATGCAAAAAATGCGTGTAGTAAAAGTTAAAAGTTGGCACAAAAATAAATAGTCAAGTAAAGTACAGATACCCGAAAATTCTACTTAAGTACACCAACCAAGTATTTGTACTTTGTTACTTCCCCATCTTCAATAAGATAGAATTCAGCTTCTCGAAATTGAAAACGTATCGTATCGTAGACATTGTGAAAAATTGAAATCATATCATAGCAGACTTCAAATCTCCGTCTGGTTTAATCAATGTGATATCGCATCGTGATGAAACTGTGTCCTGAGGGGAGACTCGGCGAACCCCAAAACGCAGAGAGGGAGGTGTTGGAGAGGGAGCCCGTCGGGATAGGGGAAGGTGTGGGCCGATTCCACCCCCTCAGTGTTTTGCATGTTTTTTGGGCACCGTTCAGGCAGGAATTGACGCTAAAGCGCGACTGGAGTGCGGATCCAGAGGGCTGCAGGGTTGAGCTGCTGGTAGAAGCAGAGCTAATGGGCCTTGTCACAACTGACAGGCATTAGGCCGAGATAGTGCTCCGTTCTCCTTAGGGAAGAAAAAGCAATCCTTGATAGTTTGTCATAAACTCTTTGCCCTAAAAATATGTCTTTGCCTTCTAAAATTAGCATGTTTCGGGTGAAACCGAGATGGCGGTGGCGGTTACTGCACCTCGTAGTTGCTTCCCAAATACATTGCTTCCGTCTAGCAGTCGTCACAATTTGGCCAAAGTCAGAGTCGGCCAAATGCTTGCAGTTGTCCATTTTTTATTCTTTTGGTGTATCAACTTATCAATATTTAAAGCATTTAAAAACAGATATTTATCTCAATAAAAAGCTAAACAACGCTAAAAGAAATTAGTATTAACTCAAATTTAGACATATGTAAAAAAACCCAACACATTATTAAAGATATTCCCAGTTTTTGAGCAACTTGGCATCAAAATTCAATCATTTCAATCAAAGTTAAAGTCCCATCTCACCAAAATATATATTTTAACATATGTAGTGAGCGGTGTATCATATTACTAAACACAACAGTGCATGATTTGGGACAGAGCCAGCGCTAGATTTATCAGGGAAAAGGAGGAAAGTACAGTTCCAGGTCATCTGAGGAAGACCCGACCTTAATTATTTGATCTGTAAAGAGAACCCTTATATATCAGCCAAAAAGTTATGTAGATTTTATTACAGGTTTCTTAATGTTTGTCCCCCAACTGTACTTTTCACTATTAAAGATACCAACATGAAGTGCAAATTTTAAATTGTAAAATGAACACAATAAATTTTTACTTATTCCCAAATCACTTTTTAAAACACAAATTAAATACTCACCTTCAGTATGAGCAAAACAAGTATTTTAATCAATTAAGTGGATCCCCAAATCAATAACACAAGCACTTAAAGTGAATCCCAAAATATTTTACATTTAACCAACAGTTAGAGTCTTTACGTCCATAAATTTACATCTTGCATACACTTCTCAACAATGAACAATTCAACTTATGTCCACTATATATTTAAATTGTTGTTTATACATCTTTCTACAGGAAATGACATTTTCATTCTGTACCTTATTTAGTTTAGGATTTAACTATTTAGGTTTTTGTTGTAACATAACAAGCTACGTATTATTTTTTTAAATATGCAGAATTATAACCAGTGTTACTTCACTTACATCCCTATGCTTCTCACTGTGCGATTATGATGGACTGCATTTCCACTTATGCAGATTGTTTATGTAGCACCTGAACACCTTTACAGTTGGACTGATATTCATGGGAATTCTCCGTTCTCCCACCTGTTCCCAGAGACTAGCTGGAAGCCAGCAGTAATGAACTTATCAAGTAATTATGAGGCTTGTTAATGAACTCAATTACGATCACCTGTTCCTCGTTTGTCAGCAATGGAACGAACCCATGCTTTACTGCTTATATTTTTATAGACTCTACATCTGTAGCTTTTTGTCAGATCATTCAACATTAAATCATTAACTGATGACATGAGATGGAGTGGAGATGGTCTAGTGGTTAGGATGCTCACCTTTGGACCAAGAGGTCATGGGATCAAATCCTACCTCCAGCACTACCTCCAGCACATCATCATCACTGGGTGATCCCACGTTGCTCCAAAGAGGCTGTTCCTGAAATTAGGAAACAAAACTTGCTCTGGAGGGGGCAGCATGATGGTGCGATGGTGAGCACTGTCCTGGGTTCGACCCTCAGGTTAGAAGAGGGGTCTTTCTGTGTGGAGTTTGTATGCACTACCATTGTCGCGTGGTTTTTCCCACAGTCCAATAGCATGCAGTGTAGGTTGATTGGTTACTCTCAATTGCCCCTACGAGAACGACAGGCGCAACGACGGGAGACCACCATTGGGCAGGTGCCAACACACCCGCACATACACCCACAGGGCCAATTCAGAGTCACCAATTAACCTGTATTGCATGCGTTTGGACTGTGGGAGGAAAAGGAGGCCCCCGACGGAAACCCACGCCACCACAAGGAGAGCATGCAAACTACACGCAGAAAGGCCCTACAGCAAAGCTGGAGATCAAACCCGGGACCTTCTCGCTGTGAGACGGCAGCGCTAACCACTGTGCCACCGTGCCACCACCCTAAACTAGAACAATGGTCTTTAAATAAAGGAAGTTAAATTCACATTAAACTGTGAATCTGATCTAGTAATTAGAGATCGTTGTGAAGACCTGGAGAGATGTTCTACCATCTGGACTCCCGTGTGTTCTAAGTGACCGTGTTGGTGATCATTAAATTTGGGATTTACATTCATGCCCTTCAGCAGACACGCTTATCCAGAGCGACTTCCATTTCCTAATTACAGGGACAGTCTCTCTGAGAGCAACTTGGGCTTCAGGGCCTTGCTCCAGGACCCAATGGTGGCAGTGCTGGAGGTAAGATTTGAACGCACAACCTCATGGTCCAGAGGCGAGCATCCTAACCACTAGTCCACCACCGACACCACCGCTGGATATGAATCGTAGGAACCACCTTTGCACCCCTGAGCAACTCCCTTATCCCCAAGTTGGTCCAGAAAAAAAATATTACCGTAATTAGGGAATGGAAGTTGGTCTCCATTAGAGCGTCTTCGCAATGATATTTTCTGGAAACCAGTTCTAACAGATGAAGTAGCACAGTTCATTTCAAGCACTTGATACTGGTCTGGCCTGGATCATTCCCAAAACGGTGACCCCTCGGCAACGCCCCCCACCTCCGTTTTATGTGGCTGCTTCTTGAGGATGAAGGTCTCGTCACCGCACCTGAGACCTCCAGGAGTTAGGACGGTTACCTTCAACTCACCTCAAAAGGCCACCTTCATCAGAGAGGTTCTCACCGGCGCTAATCGATTCCCCCAATTACAGAGGAGAGAGAGCAGAGCGAGGAAGGAGGGAGGAGTAGAGGAGGAGGAAGAGGTGAGAAGGCTCTTTAGGGGAGGGGGGGGTCGTTCTGGGGGAGGTGAGCACCTCATATCTGGCCCTCTTAGCTGGTTTGTGGCACGTCGCTCAGCTTTTGAAGTAGACGACTGCAGAGAGAGACCAGGAGGGGGTTTGTCTCAGAGCCAGGGGGAAGACGTCTGAAGGAAAATCTTTACAACTCAGAACGTGGCGTGTGTGTGTGTGTGTGTGAGAGGATGTGTGTGTGTGTGTGTGTTCATATATTTAGGGAGTTTTGAGGACCTGGCTGTCCCCTAAAAGATAAGTGGATTTTTTATGGTTTGCCTTGACATTTTTGGTATGTGAGGACCGGTCCACATAATTTTCCTTTTATTTGAAAACCTTAGAGAGGTAAAAGATTTGGTTTTGGCTACTGAGGTGAAGGTTAGGGTTAGAGTGAGGCGTAGCTGTCGTATCATTTACATCAAGTCATTACGGGAGTCAGTGGAAGTAGCTCACAAAGATGGTAATACATGAGTGTGTGCGGGTGTATAAGAGTGTGAGTAAGAAAGAGAGAGAGAGAGAGTGAGGTGGGATCACAGAAACCCCTTTAAATTGCCACTAATGAGCCAAGAGGCTGGTTGGAAAGAGGCACTTGAATTGATTAAATTTGCATGGGAGTCTAAATCATGGCAAGGCCTCCTCCCCAGCCTGGGTTTGTTCTTCCTCCACCTCCTCCTCCCCTTCCCCTTCCTTTTCCTCCCCAGGGAGTGACAGGACAGGACGGGAGTGACGGGGTGGGACGGGGCGGGCCGTGATGCTTGCTAGCGGTGTAAATCAAAAGTTACATCATAATACGATTTGTGACCCTCCACGGCAAAACCAGTCGCTTGTCGCAAAATTTCAAAATTGAGTTATTATGTTTTCATGAAAGGGCATAAATCAAGCTTCAAAACGATACCTACATCGAATGAATGGGACGACATATGACTCAGATATCAAC
>JAVGVS010002018.1:0-13507 GCA_032718565.1 Distichodus sexfasciatus
TGTTGGCGTGTGTGTGTGTGCGTGTGTGTGTGTGAGTGTGTGTGTGTGCGTGTGTGTTGGCGTGTGTGTTGTGGTGTGTGTGTGTGTGTGTATCCTTAAGAAGAAGTATACCAAAGGCAGAGGCCCACGAGCAACAAAGAAATCCCTCTCGAGCACATTATGAACACCAAGCATGGCTGAGCGCGTACACACACACACACTCCTCTCTCCACGTACAGCACACTCACACACTCCCGGGATTCCGTAAACGGGATTATCCAATGAATGGGAAGAAAACATTTTAAAAAATAACAGCAATATCTATTTAGCGTCTCAGCAAAAGTAGGGTAAACAACAACAACCACAACAAAAGACTTCGCCGTCTGCTTCCTAACAAAACCAGGACACGACTCCCGTTCCGGAGAAGATCTTACACAAGACCTCAGGAAACGCACCGCCACGCCCCAGCTGAAATTCCGGAAACTAGGAACTGAAGTTGCCGTCGCTTTCAGACGCCGTGGCTTCAAATGTTAATGCAGCCCCGTTTTAGACAAAAATAAAGAGATTCAGTTTCCGAATTGCGCGCCGGAATTCCCGGCGTGCGATGGAAAAAGCGGGAGGATGTTGATGCTTGTTTATGTTTGTATGCTCAGGAACGAAGCAGGACGTCCAAAGCAAGATTCCCAGTCACGAGGCGGTTCTGAGGCGTTTGCGGAAATCTCTTGGTCATCTCAGCACGCGATGGGAAAAGTGGAATGGTGACATTTGGGAATGTTTAAAAACTTGGGAATGATCGCTTCAAACCATGCTGCTTCAAAGGAAGTGTTTTAAAATTCCAGGTCGACTCCGTGTGCGACGGGAAAAGCAGGAGTGGGACGCTGATTTCTGTTAATGCTGTATTTGGTGAGAACATGAGATTCTGGAAGCGAATACAGGAATTCTGGCGTTACGGAATTCAGCCGGTAAAATCAGCAGCATGGAATACGACAGCAAAGCAGGCATGTGCTGAAGTTAAATTAGGTTCGTAAATGCAGGAACTGAGGCCGGGGTCAACAACCTTTAATCAAACTGCAGAATGAGAACGCATCACGGAATTCTCCGGTGGGAGAATGGGAATGAGGTGGGAATCGGTTGGTGGGAATCAATCCCACGTTTTTTTCCGCTGTTTCAAGCTCGGAGACGAGAGCTGCTGCAGCCTGCTTTCATCCTGCGATATTAATGCCTCATGCTCCTACCTGGAGCGACACTAACAAGTTATCGAGATGTAGAATCAAACCCCAACACAAGAACTCCCGGGAAATGTGAGGTGGGAGCGGGATGAGTCATGAGGAAGACCACTTCCAGATTGTTGGATATTTACAGTCGGGGAGCAACGTCAGTTAAGAGTATGTCTGTCCTGAAAGGACGACAAAACACAAGGCTTGAGAAGAGCGACTGCTGAAGTGTGTGTGTGTGTGTGAGATGGCTGTAACTGATTGGCTGTGAAGGCTCCACAGCTCCCACAATAGCGGTGGGATTAAGCGGAGCATATCGCTAAGCTGCAACGATGCGGCTAAATGCGTTATGTCACCACCTTTGTGTTGGAGAGCGAGACGCCAAACTCTGTGAGTGTGTGTGTGTGTGTGTGTGTCGGAGCAGTCGGTCTCCTGATCACAGGCGGTTTCGGGCTGAATAAATGTTCTCTGTCAGAGCGTTTAAACTGAAGGATGACGGGAAGGGAAGGAGGCAGCTCCGAGACCTATTACAGGGCAGAGGGTGTAGTGGAGTGTGTACACACACACACACATGCACACACACACTCACATGCACACACACATGAACACACACATGAACACACAATCCCAAACACACAAATCGGTCAAGTGTCGGATATTTAGAGTAGAAACAAAAATCACTAAAGCAGTTTGAGAAAGCGAGTGGGAAAAGACAGAGAGCAAGAAAAAGAAAGACAGAGAGGAAGAGAGAAGGAGGCAGGCGGAGAAAGAAAAGAGAGAGAGAGAAAGAAAAAAAGAAAGACGGAGAGAAAGACAGAAGTAGGCAGGCGGAGGAAGAAAAGAGAGAGAGAGAGAGAAAGACGGGAAGAGAGAGGTAGAGATAGAAAGAAAGAAAGAGCCGGTCAGAGAAAGAGAGAGAGGGGGACGGACAGAGCGAGAGGAAAAAGAGAAGGAGAATCATCTCTTCTTCACGTGCTTCAGGAATGAGACAATGGAAGATTCCACGAGGGTCTGCCTACGTGTGTGTGTGTGTAGCGAGTGTGTGGAGCGCGTTCTGCTCGGCTGAGGCGGATCTAATCGGAGCGACGGGTCAGAGCCTCACTGCTATGCCAGGAATGTCCGAACCCAAATCACCTCCACACACACACACACACAGAAGCGGGAGCTTTTCTCTTCATGTTTCTCAGCCTCTCTCTTGCAATGTTAACACACACACACACACACCTGCGTGGTGGCGGTGCGAGTGCCGTCGGTGGCCTCCAGCGTCAGGTTGTAGAGGTTCTTCTGCTCAGCGTCCAGCGGCCGAGCCACCATCAACGTCCCGCTGGCACGACCCACGTCAAAACGGCTGTCCGAGTTCCCACCTGCATGTAGGAGAGGAGGAGGAGGAGGAGGAGGAGAGAAAGAAGAGGAGGAGACATCATCATCAGCACCTTGATCTTCAGTAGAGCCTGCACTTGGTTCAACACTGAGACACTACACACACACACACACACACAGCGATCCACAGTGATGAGATGAACACGGACTCACAACATGGGTGTGTGAACAACTGCAGCTCCAACACACTCACCGTCTGCTCCACCGTGTGCTGAGCTGGCTTTACTAAGTGGGGCTGTAACCAAACATCCATCTACACTGACGCACTGACACAACGACCAACAAGCTTTTGGCCGGAGGTTCTGTTGCGTTTGTCGGGGTCTAGGTCGAATATCCGGGTTTTGTAGGGGATTTAATTCCAGCGTTATTCCGATCCCCTAACGACAAACCCGCCCGAGTTTACATGAGCCTGAGGTGAAACCAGCCACGTGTGAAAAGAGAAGGAAGCAGGAGAAAACTCCGGCCAAATTTTCAACGAGTTAAACGAGTGGGACATCCAGGGGGGAGGAAGGGAATGCGAGGAGACGATGGCAGATCCGAGCGCGTCTCCGGCGACCAATACCTTCTGTAGTGCAGTTGGAGTCGCACGCCATCTGCACCACGTGAAACGCCTCGCTGGGCTCGCCACGCTCTTCCCAAAGCGAACGCAGACACGGAGAGAGAGAGAGAGAGAGAGAGAGAGAAGAGGGAAGGGAAGGAAGGAAGAGAGGGACGGAGGGAAAAAACAGAGAGACAGACATTCCGAGGCAGGAGGCGGCATGCAAAGAAAGATAGAAAGCAACAGATTGTCAGTCGGTAAGTGGGCTAGAAAAGGCAGAAGAGTGAACAGAAGTGAGTCTGAAAAATCACAAGCGGTGTTGGGGAAGAACTACTTCTACACCGTTTGATCGGTTTTTACTCTTTACCGTCTGAGCACCAACCTCCTGACGACAAACCTCATTCTGATTGTGAGAAATCGATTTAAATACGCTGTTTAAATAAAATCAGATCACTTTCTAAGCCTGGGATTCTTGCTTCCATCATGGAGGAGGTGAGAGCCCGACCTCCGACTCCGTCTCGCAGCTGCCAAAAGCATGCCGCGGCGCAACAAGGTCAGAGGCCGATCACGCGCCGCTACCGCCAACGGCTGAAACTGGCTACTCGTAGTAAGCTAATCCCCCAACACCGATCACGAGCGCGCATCACGTTCGGAACGCCGCCCTACCGGTGATCTCGAACCAGACGGGTGTGTCCACGGTCTCCATGGTGATGACCCCCACCATGTGGGCCACGGGGTCGCTCTCCATGACGGTGAAGGAGAAGATGCTCTCGTCGAAGGCCAGCGGGGTGGAGGAGCTCGGCTCGGGCCGGGGGATCCACTCGATGTGGAGGCGACACGTCGACGACTTCTGAGGCCTGCCGTTGTCCACCGCCTTGATCTGCTCACACACACACACACACGCACAGATATACGGATCAGTACGGAAGCGCAGCAGGCTTACGATAAATCAGGAGATGACGTGTGAGCGCGTCTCACCGTCAGGATGTCGTAGTCGCCGGCGGCCGAGGCCTTCTTGGCGGAGACGAGGCCGGTTTTGGGCTCGATGAAGAATTTGCCCAGCTCGTCTCCCTCCTCGATGCTGTAGGAGATCTCGGCGTTGGGGCCGCTGTCGCGGTCGGCGGCCACCACGCGGTACACCGGCTCGCGCCGCAGCTTGTCCTTCTCCCGCTCGACCCGCTCCTTGTCCCGCTCGGGCAGCTTGATCTTGTAGAGCTTCTCCAGGAAGAGCGGCCGGTTGTCGTTCTCGTCCAGCACCGACACGATCACGCGCACCGTGGTGGAGCGAGGAGGAGAGCCCTGATCACTCACTGTGATCTGCAGAGGAGACACAGAGAGAGAGAGAGATCGTCACAATGTACAGAGAAAAAGAGAAATGGAGCGAGAGAGAAGAGAATGAGAACAGAAACAGTGTGTGAGATAAGAGAAAAGAGAGTGAAGAGAGAGAGGAGAAAGTGTGTGAGAAGAGTGAGTGAGTGAGCAGAGAGTGAGAAGAGAGAGAGTGAGAGTGCTGTACCTTAAAGTCTGATAGAGTCATTTAGAGGCTGCTCTGTCTAACTGCTGCACTTAGCTATTCCTCCTCTTCCTCCTCCTCCCTCTCTCATCAAATAACCTCCAAACCCCAGAGACGTCTGGTGTCAAAATGAACATTTCCAATTAGATGCTCACCACACACACACACACACACACAGAGTAAGAGGTGGTACGCTGGTACGACAGCGGCGCCGCTCCCCCGAGTGTACACTCAACGCGTGATTGAAAACACTCATTACGCCGGGCGGCCGAATCAATCTCAAGGACCACGGCCATAGAAAACAGTCCCGTCTCTCTCTCTCGCGCGCGCGCTCTGCGGTGGCGGCGGTCGGAGTAGTTTGGTGTCGAGCGGAGGTCCTGCCAACATGGAAACAATTCCCCCAGCGCTGTGCCGTGGAGCTGCCGCCTCTGCCACGATGCCACCGTGCCCAGGACGTGAGAACATTATGACATTATGCTAAAAGGTAATTAAAGGTGCTGGACGTATAAGATGCAAAATATCAGGTATCGCTCTCCTAGATTAGTAATAATCAGTATCGGTATCGGTCCCGACAAACCCATATCGGACGACCCCTAGTCACCACCGAGTCAGCGTACACTCTTAGCAGCACAACACACACCACAGCCGACGGGACAGAGATGTTAATGATAACAGCACAGCGGTGACATGAACGTTAGTCAGTAGGGACGGACCGATACGTTTCTTCATTTTCTCCGATACCGATACCGGTTATTACTAATCAAAGAGATGGAGAAACGATATTTGGAAGTGTGTGGTAAAAATTGAACAGAGTATAACAAATCCTCCAACGTAGCGGTGGGCGATATGGCCTCAAAATAGTCTCGACATTTTTACACGACATCACAATACACGTTATACCGTATACCTCGATATATATTCTCTCTTTCTGGGAGAGAACTACGTTTCGCACAATTCCCAATTAGATTCAGCCAGAAAGATAAAGAAGAAGAGACTCAACACAACCAGAAACCTCCAGACAACAAGGTTCGCGTCCTCCTTAAGAACCAACACGAGCTTAAAGTGTAACGAGGTTCCTAATAAAGTGGCCAGCGACTCCATTTTGAAACGTTTTAAACATTAATTACGTTTAGTTTTTCGCCTTTAACGGCAACCCAGAGGAATATAAAGACGCAGAAAGCCGGCTGCTCCCCCGTCGCACAGGAGAGATTTAATAAGCCTGAAATCATTCCCGAGGCGCACAAACGAGACGCACAGTAAATTGTCTTGTTGATGTGATTCCTCTCGCTCTCTCTCGCAGCTACCGTTTTTGTTTAAAAGGTCCTGTTTTTTTGTCGTTATTTGCGGAGCCGGCCACTTCGGAGCCGGTATTACTGCTTTAATCAGTAATTCAACAAAGCAGATTGCTTGAGGTAATGCACTTAGGAAGGAGAGGAGAACAACAACAACAACCAAAAAAAAACGAGGCTGACGGAAATTTACAGCGTCGTTTCTTAAGATTCAACCAGTCGTCAACGGGGTCCAGGCACCTGCTGTCGTTCCATATAGTTCCAGAGATACGAGCTAAAATGTAAATGAACGTATTGTAGCGCCGCCTGCACATCATGGACATCATTCTGGGTGGGTGTGGTCAGAGGATCATCCCACATCAGCAACGGTGGAGGAGTTGTTCACTTTACTTTGAATCGAAGTTTTTATAAAATGGCGGGAAAATTTGGCAGGTGGAAATGGGGGGGGCCATATATTAGATTCGGAAGCTTCCAGGGAATTCTGGGAAAAAAGAATTTCAAATTTATCCCACACAGTTCAGAGGATACAAGCTAAAGGGTATATTGGTTTGTAATAGCGCCACCTATAGGTGGACCTGTGCCATTTTTGGTCTATGAGGTCAAAAGGGCTTTCGCTATTACGTGTCCGTCGTGCTTGGACCCCTAAAGATGATTTGTTGTTATACCTCATCATCAAACACATTAAAACGGGATTTTAAATATTACCAGTATCGTGCAAAACGGTATAAAGTTGAGAATCACCCAGACCTTGGTGTTGGTCAGCACACACACACACACACACCGCTGAGTCCCATCTCAACTGGCATCTGTTAAACAGGTCATTAATTTCAGAAGGCTATCTTCAGTTTAATCTCCCAAAATACCCATTTGGTCTGAGTTAATGGTAGATCTGGAAATAAGCTTGAGACACACACACACACACACACACACTCAGACACACGCAGATACTTTTCTCTTCATTGTTTTTGTGCTGCTCTGGATTTGTGCCTGAAAGATTTTTAATGTACACACACACACACACACACATTCTGCTGTTAATAAAGTCAGCAAGCTCTTTTAGCCAAACCAGAGAACAGTTCAAGCGCACACACACACACACTCTTCCACCAAGCTGGTCACACACACACACACACCATTTGGTGCGGATGGCGATAAAGAGCGTAATGTGTGCTTTTCTCCCTCCCTTTTCCAAAACGGTTTCTGGCCCCGTCCGAGCCACTTCCCCCGAACAGAATTAATTAAACTGGAATCTGGTCAGTTCCAACAATACACTCCCGCCGGCGCGCTCTGCCAAACGCCTGCGAGTGTGTGTGTGTGTGTCCATGTGATATAAACGGAGAGGGCCGTAATTACAGCCGACGTGCCGGCAAGACGGAACATCAATTATGAAAACAAATTCCTGCTCGTTTCAAAGAACAGACCATCTCTAATTAGCGGGACGGGGGACGAGATGCACACGGCACACTTTGAAGCTCGAGAGAGAGAGTGTGTGTGTGTGTGTTTGCGCTTTGCAAGACACAACACGGTCCAGACAAAACATCTCCTGCTCTGACCCTCAGGAAAGCATATGTACCGAATTTCACCCTCTGCAAAGATCCAAAACCACGTGCTGACTGAGACACACACACACACTGAGGACACACTTTTAACACTACCTTTTCACACAGAAGCGATGTAACATTTGTTCATTCGTAAATTCAAAAACAAATCCCCAAAAACATCTTCGTTTCCAAAAATTTAAACGCAAAAGACAAATAACCAGTGGTTTTATCATCACACACTCATTATTCCACTCTGGAAACAACACTCTACTTGCTTTTTCATTTGCGTTTGGGTTTAAATGCAGCAATCAAAGGGACGAACGCTAAATGTAGTTGACTCGGTTGCCGGAAGTCCACGTGGCTGGTGACGAGTGACAGCCAGTGGGTATGAGTGGGTACGAGTTGCCAACAAACTACCGAGCGTAAAGCTGAATGAGGGTTAATGGGGACACGGACATGCTCCCGTAACCCCTCACCCACCGTGCTGGAAGCAGTGGTTCGGCTGATTGGGTTAAAGTGCTGGGAGAGAGACATGTCCCAACATGCCCAGAATTCCCGAAAAAAGCCCCTCGTTCTCTCACCGTCTGTCCCCTGCTGCTCCTCTCCTCTCAAACACCCCGATATTTATAACGTCTCCGAGTGCATCAAGCCTCTTTTCTAGAGGCAACGCTGTAACGCTTCTAACCCTCCTGCTTGTTTTCTGAGCTTGCAAACTGATAAACACAGCGTTTTAGAGAGCATTAAGTAATTAGCTGTGCAGTTCCCTGAGAAATTGCGAGACTGTCGTGTGCTGAAAGAGGCAGAAACCGGTTAGAAGGAGCTCATTTTACCGCTATTTCTGCTGATTAGAACTGACCCAGCGTGTAAAACATCAGCTGTTAAAACAAGAAAGGATGAAGGAAGAGGAGGAACGTGTAAGATCCACCCTCCTCACCACTAGGGGACGCTCACGGCACGGCTACGCGCGATTAGAGTAACAGCCGCGTTGGTTCTGCTTAACGGTGGCGCCGCCCTTGTGGCCAAAATAAGGGATGACACTGTTCTTGGATCCAGTAAAAGAGGGCTGGAGTCGGGGTATCGGCGGCTGCACATTTCACACACGCACACACACACTCACACACACAAGGTTTGCAAGCACTAAACACCCCAGTGGGAGGGACGGGGTTTGGTGGGGTAGGCTGCAGGGAGGAGAACGAACACACCCCCCCTTACTCCAAAACAGAGAGAGAGGGAGGTGGGGGAGGAAACCCACAGAGAGACCGTGTCAATAAACAACTTCCTCATAGCCCACCCTGACCACACACACACACACATCATAACTACCCCAAGCCACCCAAAGAAAGGGAGCAGAGGTAAAGCGGAGAGAGAGAGACAGAGAGAGAGAGAGAGAAAGGAGTGGAGCCGCTCCTCATTGTTTCTCTCTCTCTCTCTTGCTGCTGTAATGTTATGGAGTGAAGGAGTGTTAGTGAGTGTGCAGTAGATGATGGAGACTTGACACAGAGAGCGAGAGAGAGTGAGAGAGATGGAGAGATGGAGGAAAGAATAAAAGACACAGAGAGGAAAAAAGAAGAGTGACCTCCACTGAGAGTGAGAGAGAGAGATGCTGAGATGAGAAATTAAGAAGAGAAGAAAAATAATGGATCACTTCTGCTAAAGAGAGAGAAATACACAAGAAAGAAAGAAAGAAAGAAAGAAAGAAAGAAAGAAAGAAAGAAAGAAAGAAAGAAAGAAAGTAAAAGCGCCAGGTATGGGTGAGAGAGGAAGAAAGTTAAGGGAGGGAGGGAGAGAGAGAGAGTGAGAGAGAGAGAGAGAGGGAGAGAGAGAGATGGAGAGAGAGAGAGAGCAGTGGAGGGAAAGAATAGGAAAACATTTGTGTGAAGAAAGAGAGAGAGCGTCAGTAAAGGGAAGAAGGAGAAACAAGAAAGTTAGCAAGGGAGAGGGAATGAGGACAGTGAAGGGGAAGAGATGAATGAATGAATGAATGAATGAATGAATGAATGAACAGAAGAAAGAAGGAATGATGGAAAGAAAAAAAAAGCAAGGGTGTCCGTTATGGATGAGAGAGGGAGAAAGTTAAGGGGGAGAGAGAGAGACACAGAACAGTGGAGAGAACAAATGAACAAAAGAAAGATGAAAGAAAGGCAGTCATGAACAGGAGGGGAGAATGAGAGAGAGAGAGAGAGAGGGAAGGAGAGAGAAGTGGAATGAGTGAAGGAGAGTAGAGAGAGAGAGAGAGAGAGACTCCAACACACACACACTCACTCTCGTCATACAGTCTGCCCTACGTGCTTCTGGGGGGATTTAGATATCCGGCTTGTGGTGTGTGTGTATGTTGCGGTGGGGGGTGAACACGTGTGTGTGTGTGTGTGTGTATGTTGCGGTGGGGGGTGAACGTGTGTGTGCGTGTGTGTGTGCGTGCGGTTCTTTGTTCTTTCTCAGTGTTGCGTCGCAGGATCAGGCAGGTCAGCACAGGAAGTTTCACTCAGCTGCCAGCCGCTGTCTCAACTTGTGGACTGTTCTCTCTCTCTCACACACACACACACGTTCACCCCCCACCGCTTCACACACACACACATGTTCATCCCCCACCGCTACACACACACACACGGTGTGTAAATGGTGGTTGTGCAGCTGCAGGGATGTTCAGATTGGCACCAGCGGGCATTTACACTGGCACCTTGGCACCGTTCATCAGAGAGAGAGAGAGAGGAGGAATGTACCTTGGAGGGCTGGAAAGTACCTCAATTCTCTCTTCCGTTCTCTCTCTCTCTTTCTCTCTCTTTCTTTCACTTTTCTCTCTCCCTGCGCCACTTCCTCTCTCTCTCCATGTAACCTTCTCCTCTTCCTCTCTCTCCGCAGCTCTGTCCTTCTCTCCTTTCGTCTGCAAATCTTTCCTTCCTTTTCTTTTCTCCTGCAACTCTGTCCTCTCTCTCTCTCTCTTCTCCTAATCTGCATCTCTCTCTCGCTCCTTCTCTTTCTCTCTCCTCCTTTGCACCCTTTTCATCTTGCCCTTGACTGTCACCTTTCATTTCTTTCTTCCTCCATCTCTCCTCCTCTTCTCTGTAACTTCCACCCTTTTATTCTCTCTCTCTCTCTCTCTCTCTCTCTCTCTCTCTCTCCCTCCTCTGGGATTGTAACCCTTTATTTCATTCTCTTCATCCCTCCATCTTGTCTATGACTGTCACTCTTCTTTTATCCTTTCTCTCTCTCTTTTTCTCTCTCCTTCTCCACTGCTACTTCTTTCCCCCCTTTTTTCCTCTCCTCCCCTCCAGAGCAAGTGTGTGTGTGTGTGTGTGTGGTGAAGCAGCATCATTACCTCCAGGATGTGTTCGTCCTGCTGCTCTCTGTCCAGTTTTCGGGATGTGGTGGTGACCAGACCTGAGAAGAAAACACACACGATTAACACAGCTGCACAAAGACCTGCAGAGACGTCAACACACACACACACACACACACACGATTAACACACCTGCACAAAGACCTGCAGAGACGTCAACACACACACACACACGATTAACACACCTTCACAAAGACCTGCAGAGACGTCAACACACACACACACACACAAACACAAAATTAACACACCTGCACAAAGACCTGCAGAGACGTCAACACACACACACACACACATACACACAAGATTAACACGCCTGCACAAAAACCCGCAGAGACGTCAACACACACATTTCTCGTTGTGCTTGTGAGTGTTAATGAGGGAATGTGTGTGAAAAGGAGAGAAAAAAGACGTCAGAGTGTGTGTGTGTGTGTGTCATGTCTAATTGCAGAGCAGAAGGACCTGAGAGCCGCTGACCACCACACAAGAGAGACTGGGCCTCCACTTTGTCTGTTCAGCACTCAGGAAAGCAGCTCCCAAACCTCACTACACACACACACACACACACACACGTGTACACACACACACACACACACACACACTCAGCCCAGAAACGGCCTGGCCACAACTCACTGCTCCTTAAAAATAGCATAATTTCTCTCTCTCTCTCCCTCTCTAGTGTCCATCTCTCTCTCTCTCTCTCTCTCTCACCCTCCCTCCCTCTCCCTCGCCCCCTCTTCTTATTACTGTCATGAGTAACCGTTGTAACATGAGTAGTATGTGTGATGTTCTCTCTTTCTCTTCACCCTGTATTTTCGTTGTGTTTTGTAAATTTGTATTGTGTGTGTTTTCCTCAAAAAGTCGAGAGTGTTCCGCGTCTGTTGGCAGGACGTGAGACGCGAGGCGGGGCTTTGAGAAAAGAAACGAAAACCTCGCCGTTTCTAGCCGCGGTCCGCTTCCTCCCGTGCGGGGGAAAAAAACGCCAGAAGATAATTACAGCTTGGACTCTGCAGGCCAGAGAGAGAGAGAGAGAGAGAGAGAGAAAGCGGTTCTTGGTCAGGATATTCTTGGGAAGGAGAAAAACACAAGGTCCCGCTGCCGTCTGATTAGCAGTTTGGAGTTCGGGGTTTGGTAGCGAGGCGCCGCGTTTAGCAACGGCCCGCCGCGGAGAGAGAGAGAGAGAGAGCGCTAGCATCTTCCCAACGTCATCATTCATCATCAACAACAACAAACACACCAACAACTTCCGTCCCGGCTGCAGGGTTCATGTCTCTCTGGATCAGATGTAAAACGCGCACGCACACACACACACACACACACACACACCAGAAGTCAACCGTGAGCACAGAAAGAGTGTTAAAGGTCTCAGATTGCAAACACACCTGCCTATTAGACCATCTCTCCTTTCTCCATTCGTCTGCAACTCTGTCCTTCTCTTCCTTTTCATCTGCAACTCTCTCCTCTTTTCATCTGCAACTCCCTCCTTCCTTTTTGTTTCTCCTGCAACTCTCTCCTCTCTCTCTCTTCATCTGCAATTCTCTCCTCTTTTCATCTGCCACTCTTTCCTTCCTTTTAATTTCTCCTGCAACTCTCTTTTCTCCTGCAACTCTCTACTCCTTTCATCTCCAACTCTTTCCTTCCTTTCCCTTTTGTCTGCAACTCTGTCCTCCTCTCTCTTTTCGTCTGCAACTCTCTCCTCTTTTCATCGGCAACTCTTTCACTCCTTTTCTCCTGCAACTCTGTCCTTCTCTCTCTTTTTGTCTGCAACTCTCTCACATGTACACACACGGCTGTAGTGCAATTCTAGCGTTCAAACGTAGTCACAAGAATAGTATCAAGTGTCCCAACCTTTCTCTTTCTTTACTTCTCTCTCTCTCTCTCTCTCTCTCCGTTGCCCCCTCGCTCCTACGGTAAAGAGTAAATGCAGTGCAACAGAGCAGCGCAAAGCAAGAGGAAGCCGAGGAGAGTTTGGAGAGAGCAGGAAGGAGGGGGAGGATAATGGAGGTGTGATGGGAGGATGGAGGGAGTGCACTCGAGCTGCAGAATGAGAAAGTGAGCCGCGTTTGTGTCCGGCGCTGAAAGAGCTGAAGAGGCTGCCATCATTAACCCCCAACTACACACTACACACACTCGGCAGGGCTTGTGTCTCTGCCTCACGCACACACACACACACACACACACACACTATGATAAAAATCCCACCGAGGAGGATAATGAAGAGAGCAGTGAATCATGGGACTCGTAGGCATCAATGTGGACATGTACGTTATCCCATAATATGCACATGGATAGTTACTGTTTACAGCGGTGGAAACGGCCGTCTACAAAAGAGGAGTGACGCGCTGCACACGCCCTGCACCGCTCGGCCCAGTCTACAGGTGTGTGAGTGTGTGTGGAACAGAGAGAGATGGGGGGAGGTGGAGGAGAAGACAAATCCCCGCTGGATTATGTCTCTTTTAAAGCCCATTCTTCCTGATACGAGCATTCCTCAGCTCACTCATGCGTGCGGGAGCTGGAAGCTTAAAAACGTGTGTGTGTGTGTGTGTGTGTGTGTGCAGATTCAGCTGTTCTACACAGCCCCTGTTGTTGGCTTAATGGCACATTTGGGGCCCTGCAACATGGCAGAGTAGAAAGGTTCAACAGATTGAGAGTGGGTGAGATTTCAGACACATACAGAGAGAGAGAGAGAGAGAGAGAGAGAGAGAGGGAGAGGGAGAGA
>JAVGVS010002019.1:0-13506 GCA_032718565.1 Distichodus sexfasciatus
TCTCAAAAAAAGTTTAATTAACTTTTTTTTAGAAAGCGTTTAAAAAGCTGATTTATTTTGTTTTTGTACTATTATATATTTTTTTATATTTAATATTTTGTAGCATAGCTTACTGTATATATTTTTAAAAGGTATGCATTAATATATTTATTTATATCACATATATACATATTTAATAAATAATGCAATTTTATTTGATTTCTTGCAGTAAACACATTTCAGTAGAGCATCCCTTTAAAGCGCAAGAGTTTAGATCCCAGTGAGTTTAAATCTCGGCCTCAGTAAGAAGGTCTTTATTGGATTTGGGGAAAAGGACGGTATTTTTGTTGTTCATGAAAAATTTACAAAACTGCACAAAACTGTGAATCGTTGTCGTTAGTGGTAAAAAGGTTCTTGTTCCTCCCTCTTCTGGTCAGCGAAAGAAAGGGCCAAATCCGGACGGATGGACGGACGGACGGACGGATGGATGATGGAGACGGAGGGAGAGAGAGAGAGAGGAAAAGGGTGAGGCCTTAACTCACTTTTTCATTTTATTTTTTATTTTTTCTCCCCCTCCCAGCTCGCTCTCTCGCTTCGTCTGCCTGTCATTCTGTCCTCCCTGCAGGCGTCCACACTTGATGGCCTTTATGAAAATATCATAAATTCAATCAGGGTCTGCAAATTTCATGAGCCGTCCATCTTCCTCCTGAATTTCTTAACGGGGTGTCAAAACAATCTGGCCCGTGACGTCTGACAGTCGGCACGGCGACCGGCGAAACGGCTGGAAATATTTGGCCCCCCTCTTTCTCCCTCTCTCCATCGCTCCATCTCTCTTTCCCTCCCTCATCCTCCTCCCCTCTTCACCCCGGCCTAATCCAGCCCCTCCTTCCCTCCCTCCCAGTCGTTCCACTCCCATCCCCCCCCAGCTCTGCTCTCCCACTCAAAAATCTGAATTTCATATCACGGAAATATGACGGTAGAGCCACACAATATGAAAGTGAAATGTGGAGAGGGCGGCTAACGATACGATGTTACATTGATTCCATGAAGAACGATACGACGCCTGTCGATATCACAAAGTCTGCAACAATATGAATATCGTTCCATTCAGAGGAGTCTGTGATTGATATGGGACGAGATCACATCCACCACGGACTCCTAAATTGAATCAATTCAAAATCGTATCGTCCCAGACTTTGTGATATTGATTCGGGCGGACGGTGATTGGATACAGTCCTGCTCAATATAAAGCGGTCGATGTTTTTTATTTGGAATTGATGCTGTGTGATCAATGTAGATTGATACATCGATACATTGATATATTATTTAAATCGATGTATCGTTACATCCCTAGAAGTGGACGTCCACCATTTCCATCATAAAAGCACAAGACAAATCATTCTAAATCGTTTTTTAAATTTGTACGATCTTAAACAACACCACACGGCGTTAGATCCTCGTTATTTAGATCAGGTTTAAGCGTAATCGGGAGCACAGATCCAGAGGAACTTTGACCTGGAACGCTGCTGCGATCCCAAATCTTCTTCCCCTCGTTCAAGTCTTTACTATTATTCAATTTGATCTCTATTGTCTGCGAGACGGACAGGAGATTTTCTGACAGAGCGAATCCTTTGTGACAAAAAAACTATATTTCCCTCCTCCTCCTCCTCCTCCTCCTCGTCTTCCTTGCTCAGCCAAATGAAGCCATTAATAATTTAGATGAATGCAAATAGTCACAAGTGAAGGATAATTGGCCCCAAATCAAAATTCTATTAATGTTTAACGTTGTGAAATCTTCTTCGTAGGAACGGTGATCAAAAAGGCATTTAGGCTGATATTATAGCACTTCTTGGTGAACTTGTGAACTTTTACAACCAGAAAGAAAGAGAGAAATTGAATAAGGGCGGTACGATGTCGTCTAGATTCTGATTGGTCTAGAGATTGGTTATGCTAATGAGCGGATGTGATTGGTCAGTCATTTTCTAATCTAATCAATATCATTAAAACAGTTTTAATGACGCAAAATAAGACGTAAACGAGTCAGGTTTGGAGTGCTCTTGGTTAGCATCAAGGCATTGTCAAGCATTTTATTTCTTCTAAAAATTCTGAAATCAAAGTGAATTAATTTATGAATTTAATTAATCAATTAAAAAGAATTAAACTGAGCAATAGATCACTGTAAAATTAAATCTATCAAGAATTAGGCCAAAAATGTGAGAAAAATGTGAAAGTAAAACATAAAAGACCTTATAATTACTAGAGAAGATGAAAAAAAGATAATTACAAGATAAAGATTTAATTATTACAATAAAAGACCTCGTAATTACAAGAAAAGAGCAAATAATTTTAAGATAAACATTTCAGTTGCAATTCCAGATATTTTCTTGTAATTATGAGATCTGTATCTTATGAATGATCAGCTCTTTTCCCGTAATTACAGGATCTTTTCCCATCATTATCAAATCTTCATCTCGTAAATGATATTAGAATTACTACAGCTCTCATAATTACAAGATAAATATCTCATGAGAAAAGATCTTGTAATTACGAGATAAGGGTTACATAATTACAATAGAAGACCTCCTTATTATCCAGAAATTTCTTCTTAATTACGTGATCTTTATTGTAAAATCCATCTTTTTCTCATAATTACAACATAACAATCTCATTCTCTTCAGTGAATGTTCTCTTCATTTGTAAACATTTACAAATGAAGGAGCAAGTGGTTATATGCAATCAAACTAGTACATCATAACTACATGCTGTCTAATTTTATTCTTCTGTGAGTGTAATGCAGTGAAAATGTGAATTTTTAACATCGTAACGAGGTCCAGGTCCTCGCTGAACCGCAGCAGATAAACAACGGAATAAAGATGCGATTGATTTAATGTTTACGGGATGCTTTGGGTTTATTATAATATAATTATAATCTCTCCTGGCTCCAAAACAAACGTCCAACTTCTTTAATTTTACCCCTGGGAGAGGCGGGCAGCTGAGGACCGGGCAGTCTGGACTCATTTTCGGTGAATATTCCCTTTCAGACGCTTTTTATTATTTCTTTTCTGGGTTTGGAGAAGAATGCAGGCGAGTGTGCCATCTGTTGTTGTGTTAAAAACAAACTGTTCGTCCTTTTCCCTGGCGCTCGGCAGTGTGAACAGAAACCCAACGAAAAGCAAAAGAAAAGAAAAGGAAAAGAAAAGACTGAGGAGTCGCACTGCATCTGAACCGTCGCTTAAAATATAACCACCCAAAATATAGCTAATATTTACACAGTTCCAGCAGATTACAATGGACACGTTTGTGGAGAGTTCAGGCATTTCAGACGTGTGGGAACATAAGAGAGAGAGAGAGAGAGAGAGAGAGGCAAAAACGAGAAACAAAAAAAGAAAGAGGTACATGGAGAGAGGAGAAGAGTGGGTGAGAGAGGTAGAAAGAGAATAGGAGAAAAGTACTAGAGAGAGAGAGAGAAACAAAGAAAGAATAAAGAGAGGGAGAAGTAAAATGATATTGATAGATAAAGAGAAAGAAAGAAACAAAGAAGCAAAAACGGTGAGAGACAAAAAGAAAGAAAGAAATGAAAAAGTGGAGAAAGAAAGAACAAACAAACAGAGAGATGGAGAGATGAAACCAGATAATGAGGGAGGGAAAGGGATGGAGAGAGAGAGAGAGAGAATAAGATGGGGCGAAAAAGAGAGAGGGAGAAAGAGATAAGGAGAAAGAAAGACAGAAGGAAAAAAGGAATGAGAGAATCAGAGAGGAAGAGTAAGAGAGAGAGAGAGAGGGAGAGGAGGTATGGAGAAAATATAGCACAGTGATCGAACGAGAATGACAAATAAGAAGAGAGACAGTGAGTGGAAAGATAGAAAGAACAGAGAGAAAGAAAGAAAAGCAGAGACAAAGGCAAGAAAATGTAAAAAAAAAAAAAAAAAAAGAGAGAAAGAGAGAGAAACGAAAATGGAGAGGGAGTGAGAGAGATGGAGAACGGGAAGCGAAAGAGAAAGAAAGAGGGAGGGAGATGGGGAGGAAAAGAGATGAGGAAGGAGAGAGGAGGATGAAGAAAGAAAGAATGACAGAGTATGAGTGGAAGGGTAATAGAGAGAGGAAGAGAAATAGAGAGATAGAGAACGGAGAGAAAGAGAAAATGTGGCGCAAAGACAGAGAGAAGATGATGGACAAGAGGAGAGAATGAAAGAAAGAACAAATGAAGAGATAGAGAGGCGGTGAAATAAATAGTCTTAAAACAGAGGCACAAACAGGAACAAAGGAAGAGAGAGAGAGAGAAATAAATATGAAAGGGAAAAAGGGGATGAAGAAAGAAAGAACAGAAGGTGAAGAGTAGTAGAGAAAGAGAAAGATGGAGAGAGATGGAATAAATACAAGGTTAAAATGTGGAAAAGCAGAAACAAAGGAAGAGAAAGAGAAAGACAAAGAGAAAAAAAAGAAGAGAGATGACACTACAGGAGGAGGAAGGAGAAAGAGAGAAAAGCAAAAACAGAGAGCGGGAGAGAAAGAGAACGAGGGAGGAAGAGAGATGGAGAAATGGAGGCGGAAGAGAGAGAGAGAGAAAACGAGGGGAAGAGATGGAATAAATACGAGATTAAACTCATCACACACTACAACGAGAGCTGCTGCAAACAAGTGGAAAATTAGAGTTTATCACTAAACAGATCAACAACAAACTTCCTCGTAACGGAGTAAGAGTTTCTGTTTATCAGCTACAGTTACGCTCCTCAACCGTGAACAAATTACAAATAACTAATCAGTAATGTTTGTGAAAATGAAGCGTTTTTGGCCTGCGCCTGCGTCTCTCTCCTCACCGCCGGCCCCGGCGGACATGCGGCCCACTGCAGGAGGTGGTTTGGTGAGTGAGTGGCGGCCTCTAGTGAAGATGTGGAGATTTCACGGGTTTTATTCCCACTTTATTCCCACTGAGACTCGGGTAAAAGCTCTACACCATCTACAGCAGCTTGCTATTTTTAACCCGAGACCACATTTGTATTCAGCGTTACGTCTCAGAGGGACACGGGGGATAACGACACTGTTCTTCCACTACATCAGGTTCCTTTAAAAAGGTCAGAAAACAGATTAGTTCAAAATGAGCTGCAGGAATTATGCTCATAATGGGGTCCAAACTCTCCGGAAATTACTCTAAGACTTCAGCATCGAGCCAAGAACTTACAACCTGCTGATCTCTAGATACTAATACATGTTAGATTTAAAGTGAAATTTAAAATGAACTGTTTTCATTCCTCATTGTTGCCTTAATTGCTTAAGAAATATTTAGTTTTTAGTATAGATTTTTTAGACACAAGTTTGTACAAAAATTTATATGATAACTAATCTCTGGAATACAGTCAGATACACTTGGAATATTTTATTGCATAAAAACACAACTGAGATTAACACAAACGGGTAAGTTCTCTAAATTTTAGCCATGTGTGTCTCATGTATGTGTGTTATCATGAATGAAGTTATTGAAGAGGGCAGTTTGGAGGTTGAGCTCTCAAAAGGATAAAACAAGAAAATATCTTTATAATAATCTTCGAATCACTGTAAAGTTGTACATTTATGACACGGTGAAGTTGTAAAATCACACTTTAAGTCGTACAATTTCAAATTCATATGGTAAACTCATAAATCCATATAGTAAAGTTGTAAAATCGTACTACAAAATTTTAATTTAAAAGTTAATTCATATGGTAAAGGTGTAAATTTGAACCGTAGTCTCATTGGAGTTTTTCTATACTTTCTGTAATGCTTTCGTATGGCTCGTTTTAAATTAGAAAAAAAACATTTGTGATGTTTTGTCTTGTGCTAGTGTTTTCATGTTTAGAATTTTCTACTATCTGCTTACAGAAATGGTTAATTACATGATAATCCCCTTTTATTTCACATTGAGATGATCTGCGCATTGCCCCCTCATTATTTTTACTTTTGAAATAAAACATTTCCAGTCTGGTCCAGGTTTAGAAGCCCTGAATGTTGCAGTAGGCCTCGAGGCCGGCAAACAGGATGTAGATGAACCAGAGGAAAAGGAAGAGCAGGGCAGTGACGAGTCTCGGCATCCGCGCCCCCCCAAGCTCGCCCCCGATGAAATCCCTCCTGCGCACCAGCAGCACTGCCATGCAGACGAAGGCCAGGATGATGAAGAGTGTGACAGAGAAGGCCAACGAGCCGGGGTCCATGGTGAACTGCCTGCCCTGAGCGGTCCAGTAGATGGAGGCCAACAACCAGGCCAGGCCCAGACCCAGGAAGACGTTGACGGCGTTACTGCCCGTCACGTTGCCGATGGAGGCGTCAGCGTAGGCGTCCTGGATGGCCGAGACTTTGCTGGCGAACGTGTCTGAAAGAGAGACAGAGAAGCTATGTTGCATTCCAAACTAAATAAATCATAGAAGCATACTTCTGCAGCAACTCTCAAATGCAGCATGGGCTAGTTGATAGCGTAACGGTTAGAGGGATGGTCCCACGATCAGAAGGTCACAAGTCACAGACTGGTAAAGGTACCACTGAGGTACTCAAGAGCAAAGTAGCGTCCCCAGGCACTGCTGCTCAGGTGCTGTGCTGTGCTGTGCTGTGGTGTGTTCGCAATAACAAATAATCACTTAAAATTCACATCCTAATTACAAACGTTATGCAGTATAAGCACCTGGTAAGGAGGTGCCGAGAGCGACGAAGACCACAGCGGTGACCGAGTCCTTGAGGCCGACAGTGCAGCCGAAATGCGAGGCAAGATCCCCGATGAGGGCGGTGAGGATGCCGATCACCAAAATGGACACCAGGAAGCAGGCCCAGCCGTAGAAGTAATCGGTGGGAGGCACACATGCAAACAGAACCTTCCAGAAGACGGTAAAGCCGTGCATCACGTAGTCGTAGATGGACGGGTCACGCTTCTCACCCACCTCCTCTTCGTCGTCACCTGGATGTGGCATGACAACAGAACACACACACGCACACACACACACACAGGTTTACATCACTATACTACGTGGTATATGTGGAGCAGTTGGAAGTGTAACAGTTAGGGGTTGGGCCTGTGATCAGACGTGTGCCAGTTCAGGTCCCGGACCAGTAAAGGTACCAGTGTGGTACTCATGAGCAAAGTACTGTCCCCAAACACTGTGTGCATGCCTGTTGGTGCATGTGTGTGTCTTTGTGTAAATGCATACTGTATGTGTGTGCATGCATATGTACATATGTGTGTGTGTGTGTGTGCACATGTAGCAGTTCGTGCATGTGCGTGTGTGGGTATATGCAAATGTGTGTGTGCATGTGTCATGTGTTTGAGTGTGTTGGTGTTGTGGGTTCGAATCCGACCTCTGGCGTTACCAACACTGGGTCCCTGAGCAAGACCCTGAACCCTAAGTTGCTCTCAGGGGAACTGTCCCTGAAATGAGGAAATGTAAGTCGCTCTGGATACCAGCGTCTGGTAAATGCTGTAAATGTAAATGAGTGTTGTGCATACATGTGTGCAGCTGTGTGTGTGTGCATGCATGTTGTTTTTATTTGATTTTTCCTTTGTTTTACCAGGGTAGTCACATTGAGACAACAGTCTCTTTTCCAAGTGCACTCAGAAAAAGCAGCCTGGGTGTCTGTTGCATTACCCTAAGTCGAACATGTAGCTTCTATTACATAAAATCATGTTTTGAAGTTGAACCGTTTTAAATCATGTAGTTTTAGCATATCATGTAACAACTTAAAATTTACTAGAATAATTTATGTCAACACAACATAATTCTAAAGGGTTTAGTTTGCAAATCACTTCCGCTTTAATAAAGAATCTTGAACCTCCAGAGCAGAAGGTGGCAGTAATGTGCAAATTAGGAGTGTCCCGTATTATTTTATCAGGCCATATTCAACAGTGTGTCCCTGACAAAGAGCAACCACCACCTGTGGAAGAAGGTGCATTCATTCCTTTATCATCCATCAAACAGAAAACTGTACAGGTGCAGATATGCTGTTTGGTTCATAATTTTCTACCAAGACGTCTGCCTGAGTTTTATGTTGTGTTTTCACAGCAAGCTGTTTCCTTTTCTGATCAAATCTTGTTCCAACAAATTCATTTTGCTTTGTGTATTTCTTGTCCAAACTTGACACTAGCTGGGGGTAAACTTGATAAACATATGTTTAAATTCCCGACTAAACACTGTCAAAAACTTGTATTTTCTTATGATTAAGAATGATTACTCTATGTCTCTTAGCATAGAGTATTGCCGACAAATAAGCATAACTTTTTGTTGAATTAGCACAAATAATTCATGTAATTGTACTATTGTAAAATGTAATTGTAACTACCCAATTAAATTAAGAAACTCATATCCCTATCATACAAGTTCAGATGCCCCAATAAAATGAAGTGAGAGCCTACCTTTGTAAATATGCAACATTTACCCTTACAAATGTAGTTGGATTGAAGCATGGTAATTAACTAACAGTAACCCCAGTACATGAGGTTGGCCCAGCATATTTACATTTAGGTCAGTCAAGAAAATTCTTTCTGGCTAAATTAAAGCATTTGATTTAGGAGGAAATTCTTTCCATAATTTCATAACGTTCACCTAACAAGTTTTTTTTTTTTGAGTCTGAGCCCTGGCCAAGAAAAGGCAGCACTTAACTAACAATATACACTATAAACAACATAACTACCAAACACAAACATAAAACACAAACAACATATGAACTAACAGGATAACACAATAAACAACAAGTACCATAAAAGACATATCTCTAGCACATAATCATAAAAAAACCCACAACAAACAACATATACCAGAAAACTTATACCTACGATACAAATAGAAATACAAAAGACAATCACGAAAATAGACTTCAATCATTCAAATAACCTAGAAGCACTCACACTGATCATTTAAAGTATCGGCAACACATAGCTTGAAATCAAAAAGTGGAATGAACATGTTAAGTTTGAACTGTTTCTGAAGTTCATTCCAAGTTGAAGAGGCATTATAACGAAAAGCTATTTTACCAAATTTGCTTCTAACCATAGGCACATTAAGAAGGATGACACTATTTGACCTAAGATTATATCTATTATTCGTAGACAATGAAAAAACAGATAAGTATGATGGTAACAAACCAACAACTGCTTTGTAAATGAAAATGAACCTGCGTAGCGCCAGTGGGTGCCAACCGGATAAACTATACAAATTGCAGTGATGTGTAGAGTATTTAGCAGCAGTTATAAAACGTAGTGCAGAATGATAAACAGAATCCAGTGAACGCAACACAGACTTTGAAGCATGCGTATAGAGAATGTCACCATAGTCAAGAACAGATACAAATGTGGCCGCAACCAGTTTTTTTTTCTTGATTTAAGATTAAAACAAGCCTTAGTCCTATAATAAAAACCTCATTTTACTTTAAGTTTTTGCACCAAACTGACAACATGAGAATTAAAAGAAAGCTCCTCTTCTCATAAAAAAACCTAGATATTCGTAGCTTGACACCCTCTCTATTTCCTGTCCCTGTAAAGTGATAATTTGAGGCAGAGACTGAGTATGAGAATTTGTAAACATATATTTACTTTTATTAGAATGTGTGTGTGTGTGTGTGTGTGTGTGTCTGACCTGAACTGACAGATAAAGCGTCTAGAAACTGCTGTCTCCATGTGTGTGTCCCGAGCGCCTTTGCAATGTTGCTTCTTGCTAGTTCATCCACCGTGCTCTAAAACACACACACACACAGTTAATACAGGAATTTTTACCACATTTGGTCCATATTTTTAGTGACCATTCTGACTAAAGGAGTGTTAAACATAAAACAAGCTCTTATTACACTGCTGTTACGGAAATTTCAGATTTGATATTTGATATATTTGAAGCCCCGTGATCAGAAGGTCGTAGGATCGAATCAGTTACCACTGAGGCACTCATGAGCAAGGTACCGTCCCCAAGCACTGCTCCCCGGGCGCTTGTGCTGTGGTGTGTTCACAATGACAAATAATCACTCACTCACTCACTTAAAACTGTACCTTAAACTCTAACGACTCGCTAATCACCACCTCCAACTTGATGTGCTGCCCCAAACTGGGCCTCCCCAACTCCGCTATCCGCCTGGCCTCGATCTCCGCAGCACTCAGAAAATACTCCTCTCGAGGTACTGAACAGCGGAGTAATGATACAGAAGTGTCAGGTGCAAACCAGGGCTCAAGCCATGTGGTTTTTGTTCAGAGCCGATGCTGATACAGGTTATTACTCATCAAGGCGATGGAAAAACAATATTTTGAACTGGAATTTCTGTCATGAAAGTTCCATGCCAAAACAGACAGTAGATTTGGCTGTTAAAGTATGAGCTGGTATAAAAGGTGAATAAATGAAATATAATCAATTAAAAAAGGAGGGGAAAAGTGGGGTTAGCACTGCCGCCTCACAGCAAGAAGGTCCAGGGCTCACATAATGAATGAATGAATGAATGAATGGAATAAAGTGATTCGGGTTAACCCTAAGAAAAGTAGTAGCACTAGTTCATCTTAACGGTGGCGCCCCCTTGTGGCCAAAATAGGGATTTTTCCATATTTGTGACCCTCCACGGCAAAAGCAGTCGCTTCAAAATTGAGTTATTATGTTTTCATGAAAGGGCATAAATCAACCTTCAAAACGATACCTATATCGAATGAATCGGACGACATGGTGCGCTTGGTGCGGTCGCGGCTACGTTTGCATTTATGGTAGCCTACGCCGCATTCACAGCCACACGGATAGCCTACCTGCGTTAGGTTAACTGAACTCGGGAGACTCGCTAGTCAACCAGTGGATTTAGCGTAAATATTGAAGTAGAGCGGTCAAAACACAAACTTTTAACATTCTGCTGGAATTGAATTCCTCACCTCAAGAAAGTCACGTTTTTAGGATGGAAAGAGTAAGTTTTTCAGCCAAATTTATTCACAACAGTACAGTATAGACCTTCCACTGTTTCAAAACACTAAAAACCAAAAATCCAAAATTTTACCCCACGCAACATAAAATTTTTCTCAGAAACCTCCGTTGCGACAAGCGACTGGTTTTGCCGTGGAGGGTCACATATTGTATCTGAAATAAGGGGAATAAAGAGGGTTGCAGTTGGACTATTGACAAGTAACATGACACGCTGGGTCTCCTCAATGAGCTGACTATTTTTAAGCCATGAGCGGTGCAAAAACCGTTAACAGCACAAAAAATTGGGTGAAGATGAAGATGAGGAGCAGGAATAACTGATGAAGAGAACAAGTGATCGGACATACTCACTGTACGTCTCTTTCCTCATCCAGATAGGTTCATCAAGGACAAGGAAGAAATTGTCTTGCCTCTGGTACATATTACGATTGATGATCTGAATCTCAATGGTTTGGCTGTAAACACACACAATTTACGCATTTCACTCAGCATTTAACCCCCTAGACACACACTGACACTTCCACACACACACACACTGACATTCACAGCACTTAGACGCTCTTATCCAGGGGTGCGTTTCCCAAAAGCATTGTTGCTAACGTATTGCTAACTACATTAGCAACACTATGTTAACTGCTACTGTACACTATGTTAGCTGCTACCGTACACTATGTTAGCTGCTACTGTACAGTACACTATGTTAGCTGCTACCGTGACACTATGTTAGCTAAGCACTGCATAATTGCGTTATTGCCACTGCATTAACTATGTTAGCTGCTACTGTAATAATTATGTTAGCTGCTGCTACCGTACACTATGTTAGCTGCTACTGTACACTATGTTAGCTTCTAACGCACCCCAGAGCGACTTCCATTCCCTATTTTCAGGGACAGTCTCCCTGAGAGAAACTTGGTGTTAAGAGTCTTGCTCAGGGGCTCAGTCGTTGTAGTCCTGGAAGTAGGATTTAAACCCGCATCCTCTTGGTCCAGAGATGAGTATCCTAACCGCAAGACCACCACCAAGTTTTGGGGGTAACAGTTAGGGAGTTGGCGCAATAATCGGAGGGTTGTCGGTTCGAATCCCGGGCCAGTTAAGGTGCTGCTGAGGAGCAAGGTACCCTCCCCAAGCACTGCTCTATGCCCACTGCTCCTTCACGAATGGTTCAAATGCTCTAAATGCCGTCTGCTAAATGTAAATGATAAATCGTTACACCCCTAACCCTACACATACACACGCACACCTAGTCTGGTTATTGGTGAACTCGATCTCTCCGATGGCGTCCTGGTAGTCGACACCCCCGCCACAGGCGCTGCCCGGCTCGGTGTGGAAGGGCAGCCTAACGGTGCCGCGCGCCCCCGAATTCCTCTGCACCGTCACCTTCAGCGTGCCCGCCTCCTCGCTCACCTGTGTCGTCGTCTCACCAAACGTGAAGATGCCCGCATGGTCGTCATCCAGGATGGTTACCTTGACAACCGACTGCTCGGCCAGACGGCCCACAGGGGGCTGACCCTCAGGCATTTCCACAGTGGCACCGGCAGCGTCGAGTACACGCAGCTCCGTCAAGCGCACCAGGAAGTGCTCCTCTTCCTCAAAGACGTCGTCATCTATTATCACCACCTGCAAAATGAGAGAGGCTTAGGGTTACTCGTCCACAGACCAAGAAGTTGGGTAGAAATTCAGCTCAATCCAAATCCCGGCACTACCACCACTGGACCCCTGAGCGCGACCCCTGAAGCAAGACCCCTGGACGAGGCTCATCGTCCGTCCCGTTCCCCCCCCCCACCTTTATGTCCTTCCTCTTCTCTCCCGGGTTGAACACCAGCGTCCCCTCGCAGTGTTCGTAATCAGACGCAGCCTGGGCCGTGCCGTCCTCGGTGCGGTAGTCGACGCAGAATGTGTATTTCCCAGTTCCGCCCCGGCACAACACGGGGACGGAGACCGAGCCGCAGTTCTCCAAGCACGTGATGCTGGCGGTCTGGAAGGAGATGTAGCTGCAGGTCGCCAGGTCCTCGGGCTCAGCCGCGCCCGAGTCAGCATCCCCCTCCCTGCCTTCCTCCTCCAGGCCCGGGCATGGCTGGCGTGCAATCTCCGAGGCATGCTTCTTCAGCACGTTGCCTGAGCCGAAGATCCTGCGCAGCGCCTGAACACGGTAGAAGGCCCGGGTCTTGGGCTGACTCAGCAGTATGTTGTAGCTGGCTGACTCTCGCAACTCGTCCAGGTTCTTGTTCGGATATTTGTCCTTCAGTTCTTTCAGGATGCGGATCGCCTGCAGAGAAAGTGTGGGCACATTATATAACAATGAAAATAAAATTATGATGCCAAAAAGTGACATATTAAAGTCGTATAAATCAAGTGTTTTACTTCTTCGTGGTTTCTCTCCTCCATCTCGACGGCGAGTTGTGCGTCTGATACCACTATGTCATCACCCTCTGTCGCCACGATGACACCCGCCCTGCGGTCCAAACGGTAACGTATGCGAGGGGGGCAGGTCAGAAGGCGGCGGTCGGCAATCCAGGCCATTACCACTCCGAAGGGGAAGCATCCGAAGGTGACCAGGGCCTCCCAAATCTACAACACACACACATTTTAAATTGTTTCTCCAATTTTATTTAATTATAATTTTACGTTTTTAATT
>JAVGVS010002020.1:0-13496 GCA_032718565.1 Distichodus sexfasciatus
CTCAGATGCCCTTTCTGTCCTGTCTGAGACATCAACAGCCTCCAGAGACTCAGTTACAGCAGCTGCAGAACGTCTGGTTCTACGAGGTCCGGATGTGGTCAGAATAGTCTCGGCCTGCTTTGATGTAGTATTAGAGCTAGATGCTGAACATGGAGAAGGGGATTCATGCTCAATGTTGCCCTCAGATGTTCCTGATATGAGTTCAGAACCAGGTGTCAACTGTTCCTCTGTGTCATCTCCAACCTCATCTACAGTTACAAACTCATCCAGGTTGAATGGGAAAGGCTCCTCAAAGTCCCCCTCCACTTGTTGTGACTGGAACAGATTAGAGCAGAAAAATATAAGGGACAGTTCCAAGATATTAACAAAAATAACAAATTTGCAAATATTTATTACAGATATACACTATCTCACCTTATGTTCTTCCTCCTTATATTCTACTGGCATCTTTGACACAGCACTACTATCTGACCGGATCTTGTGAGAATCAGTGGAAGTAGAACTTGACGATCTTCCATGTCTACTGGTTGAAGGCTCCCGTTTTTCCACACTAGTCTTGACTTCATGCCTGGTAGTGGCATCAGTTTCTGGTGATTTACTGTCTCTAGGTTGGCTGCTCGATTCAGAATTTTGGCTTCTTTTTTGCTTTTCAGTTTGACCCTTTTGGGTTTCAGTAGGAACTGTTTTTTTGGGCCCCGGTGGAGGCTTATTTGCAGTTGGCATCACTGATTTGGACACACTCTTGACACTGACTTTCTCTGACACAGCACTCTCTGCCTCAGCCCTCAGCATGGCTTCCTCTTCAGCACGTCTCAACGAGGACTGCAAACGACACTGATGGACTGCTGCTTCCAAAGCTTTCAAAATTTCTTGCTTAACAGGTGGAAAGTCCAACATCATATCAAATGGAGGATGTTCTAACTGGGGTTTGGATATTTCAGAGAGTTGGCTTTTGTCACAAGCCTGCAGGGAGTTTTCAGGCTGAAGTACCTTGCTCACCTTCAAGTCATCTGCAACTTGGCCAACATTTTCAGCATCTCGAGGTGGCTTTAAAGTCTCCAGAACCACATGAGCTGGAATGGCATCTGACATTAAGTCCAAGTTGGATACTTTAGCAGAGGTCTCTACGTGTGGGAGAGTCAGACTGTCCAAAGATGGGTTTTCATTTGCATCCACAGATGGTTTTTGTGGATGGTCAGATCCATCCATTGGTGTAATTTCAGGATCCTTTTGTGTCTCTGCAATGATTTTTTCGGCACACTTTGAAGTGTCCAAGGACTCTGGGGTGTCCAAGGGTGTATTCTGAGCAGCCTCAAGTGTGTCCAAGGGTGTATTCTGAGCAGACTCAAGCGCGTCCGATGGCACCGTCAGGGCAGACTCTGGTGTGTCCAAAAGTGCATTTTCAGCAGACTCTGGTTTGCCCAAAAGCTTCATCTCAGCAGGCTCAGGGGTGTCCAAAAACGCATTTTCAACCGACTTAGGGGTATCTGAGGGCGTACTTTCAGCAAAATCAGGTGTGTCCAAGGGTGTATTCTGAGCAGACTCAAGTGTTTTCAAGGCTGTATTTTCAACAGACTCAAGTGTGTCTGGTGGCACCGTTTTGGCAGACTCTGGTGGGTCCATTTGTTTAGCCTTAACCTGTGCTTTAGGAGCCTTCATAACTTGTTTAATCCTGAAGGACAAAGAGAAAACAAACATTCACATTATTTATAACTCAACTAATACATAACAAATTAGCACAAGAAGCACAACTTTGACATAAGATTTCACGTACCGTTTAGGGTCTGCTTTTTTACTTGCCTGTCGAAGCAAGCAAACATTAAACCTTAAACATTTTCACTCAGACATTTCATAATTGCAAGGAAAATAATGTAACATTATATGGTGCGAGTACTCTAAGAGTAATCCAAATTAGTACCTGATCAACAACCTTGGGCATTCTGGCAAGTTTGAAGGTGATTAAATTATTCTGTACAATGCATGGAAACTTGAGGAATCGACTGTACACTGCTCTGGCAATAGCAGCAGAATCCATTTCAAAAATGATCTGAAAAACATGTAAAATACAGTATAATTCTTAAGCAGCTCTAGGTACGGATACTAAAGGAAATATCACTCCAGACAGTTAACTGATACTGAGCAAAGTAATACGTCATTCTTACCCTGCCGTTGAGGGCCAGTGCCTGCTTATAGGAACCAAAGCGCTTGATAAGTCTTTCAATCTCCTTTAATGGACCACTCCCACTAGGTATGTTACCGACTGTGAGGAGCCTTTCAGGTAGTCCTGAAATTTGTACTGCCTGTGGAAAAGAACACAAGGCATTAGTGAAGTATAACTCCCAAAACCAGTGACTATTTAAGAACCATGAAGGACAGATTTTATATTACAAAAATAAAGGGGAGTAAGGGGATTTCTAAGTGGGCTATTGACATAAAATCTCCACCAGATGTTGCCATCAAGCCAAATATTGAATTCATACAAAGAAATCAGAACATTTAAGTATACAAGTTGAGTCATAATAAATAAAGTGAAATGACCCAGGGAATAAGTATTGAACACATGAAGATAACAAGGTGCAAAATGGCATAGAAAGCCAGATCACCTGAAATCTGTCAGTATTGAGAGAGAAATTGATATCAGCTGCTTTAGTCCTAATTGATGGCCTACAAAGGCTTCTCATTACGCAGGAGGCACACAGGAAAGACTTCATGATGGGTAAAAGCAAAGAACTCTCCCAAGATCTTCGTAACCTTATCGTTGAAAAGCATTCTGATGGGAATGGTTATAGAATGCTGAATGTTCCTGTGAGCACTGTGGGGGCCATTATCCGGAAATGGAAAGAGCATCAGTTCACCATAAACCGGCCACGATCAGGTGCTCCACGTAAGATGCCTGTCCGAGGAGTCAAAAGAATAATCAAGAGAGTTCTCCAAGAGCCAAGAACCACTCGGGCAGAACTTCAGGAAGACCTTGCATCATATAAGCAACTATAAGCAATGCACTGAACCGCCATGGCATCCATGCACGCTCACCACGCAAGACTCCACTGCTGAACAAAAAGCATGTAGAGGCTCGGTTAAAGTTTGCGAAACAGCATTTGGAGAAGCCTGTGGATTCCTGGGAGACTATAGTATGGTCAGATGAAAGCAAAATTGAACTTTTTGGCTGTCATTCCACACACCATGTTTGGAGAAGAAATGGCACTGCCCACCACCCCAAGAACACCATACCAACAGTTAAGTTTGGGGGTGGAAGCATCATGGTTTGGGGCTGCTTTTCAGCAAGGGCTGCTGGCAGACTTCATATTATTGAAGACAGGATGAATGGAGAAATGTACCGGGACATTCTGGATAAAAATCTGCTGCCATCTACCAGAAAGCTGAAAATGAAAAGAGGGTGGACGTTTCAGCAAGACAATGATCCCAAACACAAGGCCAAGGAAACAATGAATTGGTTTCAAAGTAAGAAAATCAAGTTGCTTGAATGGCCCAGTCAATCACCTGACCTAAATCCCATAGAAAATCTATGGAGAGAACTGAAGATCAACGTTCATAAAAGAGGCCCAAGGAACCTTCAAGATTTTAAGACCGTTTGTGTGGAAGAATGGGCCAGAATCACTCCTGAGCAATGCAGACGACTGGTCTCTCCATACAAGAAGCGTCTAGAAGCTGTAATCACCAACAAAGGCTTTTCTACGAAGTATTAAAGTGTGTTCAATACTTATTCCCTGGGTCATTTCACTTTATTTATTATGACTCAACTTGTATACTTAAATGTTCTGATTTCTTTGTATGAATTCAATATTTGGCTTGATGGCAACATCTGGTGGAGATTTTGTGTCAATAGCCCACTTAGAAATCCCCTTACTGATAAAAATGCTGATGTGTCAAATACTTATTGTCCCCGCTGTAAGTGGCTAAAATCATCAGTGACTTTAACAGGAACACAATATTTATGGTAATTTGAAATACACATGTAAACAAATCTTGTTAACTTACAGGCAATTTTTCCATTCCCATCAGTACTCTAAAGAGTGACTCCTGAAAGAAGAAAGATTGCAAAACATTAAAATCCACTAAAACCAGTAGGCCATGAATAGTTAAATACAATGTTCCATGAATCACCACTGTCATTGGAAGCAACTTGTAAATACGTTGAATATTTTTGCCATTAAAAGATATAGTGATTACAACAACAGGAAATTAAACAGATGAGCATAGCTGAGTCTACCACGCACCGTATATTTAAGATCAACTGGTTGTTTCATGGTTGAAATTTTTATTTCTTTCTCTTGCAGTTTTGCTGGAGTCTCCTCATACCTCTTCACAAATTCCTCTGCTGCTGCTGAGTTCGGCATTTCCAGGTAGGCCTGTTATCAAAAGAAATTATTTTGAATTATTTATATCCAACTACTAAACCTGTACTATGAAAATATAATGTTCATCTCCTGTACTGTCCTCGTATACACATATTGTTGTTTGCCTGAATCATATTCATACCTTCTGCTGAGTGACAGCTATGACTGGTGTAGAAACAAAACCATGGGGTTTGGCAAGATTTGACAGGTCATCTTCAGTGACTCCTGTCTCTGGAAGGTCAGTTATTTCAACTACATTCTTCATCCAGGGAATCGCCTGTAGGACAGAAAAAGGGCAGGTCAAATAGAAATACATGAACGTCGATTTTGTAATGGACAATTTGTAGCTTTTATTCAAACTAACTCACTATTGTGTCGAAATGGCTTAATTTTAAAAGTTTCCATCACCGTCCATTGAAGAGATTAAACTGAATAGGAAAAAGCAAACATATGGGGTAATGTGGCAAAAAAGTGACAGCTTACCTTCTTTACAAACCTCTTAACAACTGGAGCGTCTCCTGAATAATAAAAAACAAATGTTAATCAGTTTCACTCACACACATCCACACACAAAACTTTATTCTAAATCCATATCTCACCTGATGCCTTCATGAGAGGTTTGGCCTTGACCATTTGTTTCCCTTTAGCTGCTGGTGGAACTTTAGGTGAATCTTTAACTTTAGTTGCTTGCAGCGTCTTCTCCGTTACACCTTTCGGTTTAGACATCTGAGCTGACTGAGTTGTATTCATTGTGGTTGTCTCCTTTCTATGATGGGTAGGAATCAGCACAAGAATCCATTGGAAAAAATCCAATTCCACATACAATTCCTTTAGATTTTGTTATACGGGAATGGAATCATCAACAGAACGACTTACCTTTTTACCTTTTCCAGACACACTTGCACAGTCACACCATTCAGCATAAAGGACTTAGCACTGGCCAAGGCTTTGGCATCCTCTTCTCTCTCCATAGACACAGATGCCTGAGAAATACAAATCAGCAATTTCATCTACAGGACATTATAAAACAGTATCAGTTCTTATTAGTTTATTAACATTCCCTGTGCATGCTAATAACAAGCATCATCTGCTCTGTAATTCTTCATAATAAAACATATTCAATGCACAGGGGATGTTAAACAACTGCAACGTTTCTGAAGTTTCCTTCTGACATCCGACAACAAGGCCAAACTACAGGTTAGTCCATCTTAAACAGCAAATAAGTCAACATGATACAAGACCAATATGAACCATACCTCCTTAGTCTTTTTAAGGAGAACAGCAGAGCGAACTTTGCCATAGGGTTCAAGAGCATCAACTACCTGTTGGTAGGAAGTTCCATATGGAATATTCTTTAACCGTATTGCGTAAGAAGTCTCAGGGCCGGATTGCTTCTTAGGTTTCTCACTCTGCAAAGTAGAAAAATTAAACAAAACTACTAGCAAAATCAGGGGCAGACATATGTAGAAAACACAGCACAGACATTTTTCTATGCTTCAATAATCTTTGTTTATGCCCATCACAGAAAATGCTGCAAATAAAAATAAAATCTACAGTTAATTCTGTTAAAATACCTTAGATGAACCGGTCTTTGTGACAGAGGAACTGCTTGATTTGGAAGATTCACTTCTTTTAGAGGGAGAGGAGGATCGCCTCCTCATACTGCTGCTACCCTTCAGTGAAGAGGAGGAACTGTTTCTCTTCTTGGCTAGTTCAGCCAACAGCGCTGGGGCCAATGACTGCACCATGGCCTTAAGAGTACTACTGTCAGTTACTGAGGAAAGTTGAGCTACAGCACACAGAGGGAGACAAATACAAGCAAACTGCGAAATTAGAAGGTAGAAATTGAATTTAAAGTATTGAAAGTATAAATAGAATTTAATACAGCCTAATATTTGAGTACATAACTACCAGACACTGTTGATCACGTTACCTGATGACTCGATTATCTTTTTAGCCAGTCTTTCGCTGCTACTTGACCTTTCCTGACGACCAGGACTGCAACGACGTGGACTCACTCTACGGCTGCTTCGTAGAGGAGAGCGTTTGGAACTGGTGTAGACTGGAGACCGCGATCTTCCGCCTGGAGAGGTGCGAGACCGCCGCCGGTATGGAGAAGCAGCACGAGTCTTCCTGTGGGGTGACCTGGACCGGCCTTGAGAGCGTGACCGCGAGCGACGGTACTTCCGAGGGCTTCGTGACCGTGAGCGAGATCTTTGACGACGACTGGATCCATGATGCCGTTTAGGACTAGGAGATCTGGAGAAGGAATGTGACCGTGTGCGACGTTTTGAACCATCATGCTCCAATTTCAGCTCGGCCCTGTAAAAGAAAAGATGTTGATTTAATAAATGCGCTAATGTCAACCTAAAGTTCATTATCAATACAAGTGCAATTTATAATTATCTACCTGCTGACAGTAACAGTCTCAGATTTCCAATCAGGATACCTGCAAAAGTAACACACATAGGCATTATTTATGTAAATTATAAAAACTAAACACTAAGCAGAATATAATTTCTAAACAACTTTCAAAGAGGATGTAATGAATAATATGAGGAAACCTACTGTTTTCTGAGACGTCTGCAGCTCTCAATGTGAAGGTTTGTGTTCTGATGTTCAATCCAATCCTGTTATTAAAAAGCAAAAAAAGTCAGACTGCTGCATTCTAAATATTCAAAATCGCAAAATGTCAAACTAGATTTAAACATAAGTTTAAAAGTATGGGAGGTATTTCCTGCAGAAAAGAAAATGAAAATGGAAATGCAATCTGCACTTAGTTTTCAGTTTCTGTGTGAGAAAAATTAAATAACTTCATCTGCATTTAAATATTTCATTTATGTATGAGTCATTTCTGAAAAATTCAAAGATAAAATTAAAAGAACACTGTCTTTTCATTATCCCTTTTGCCTTTTCATTTTCCATATCCTTGCGGTGTTTCAGTGTCATCAATAAAATGAAAAGGTTAAAATGGGAAAGAAAAAAGCTTGAATCTTGAATTTGCTTTGTCTTCACAGAATAGCTAAAATGTTCACATCATATTTTCTTTTCTGTGGCTAACAGGTGCTTCTCTGACAAAACGATTTAAAAAAAACTCAAAATGGGTAAATTAGTAGCAATTAAAAAATATTTGAATTTCCATTTCCAGCACAAACATCGCTGAGGCTGAAAGAATGAAAAGACAAAGTCAAATAAATTCTTGCGCCATCTGCTGCTCTTTAACCTTTCATTTCACGATTTGCCTTTTCATTTTCGAGTTCGTTTCATGCAAATATATACTACTCAGGGGCAAGACAATGGGCAGGGTTAAGATGTAGCCGTTTCTGGTACTGTCACTCTTTTGTCAGTGTAGTTGCTGATTTTGCTGTGACTTAGATTCACTATCGTCCATGCTAATGGCTAATTCCGCTGTCTACCTCTTGCATTTCCATTTGACCATTCTCATTATTTTATTTTCTACAGGAAATACCTCCCATATAAAAGGGCTATATTGAAAAAAACTTTAGTGCCAACAATATGTGCAATGCATCAAAAAGAGACAATCCCACAAAAAAACAACCACCATTCATTAACAAATTGTTAAAAATATTTCAAATTAAACACAGCACATAGGGGGCACTCCCCCATAACTTGCTTCTTGAGACAGTCCGATTTCGACAACATAAATCATTCTCTAAGAAAAACAGGTAATTCTGTATAAAGTCATTAAACAGTCCACTGAGGTTTCTTCTTTCAAGTCACCGTCATCATCTTCAACAGCTTTCAATCTTCATCTTCAAAGCACAGACAGCTCCCAACTCAAATCTACAGCCCATTTCATCAAAGTTCTTGATCAAGGAGTTCCAGAAAACATGCAGTCTTCTTTGTAATGGCAAAAATCTAAAAATACTAATTCATGGCTCAGAATTGCCAGAAAAGTCCTCAATTCATGTATCTATCTATCTATCTATTACAGAACTTGGTATTAAACAATGATGACAAATAAAAACCAAATGTAACTATAAAAATATAAACATACAATTACATTAAATTATGTTAAATTACATTTTCATTTTTGGCCATTTTATTTTATTATTGATTTTATAGGCAACACAGTGATTTAATACACATTTGTACACAAAAATGAAACACCACATGAGGGGAAGATACTCACCTTAATCTGGACACATTCTACATTACATAGCGAGCATGTATGAGGAAAGATTCTCGGTGTCGCAGCTGAGTAATCATTCATCATGGTGGGAGTTGGAAGCCTCTTTGCAGACATGGCAGACACAGGGGCTGGAGGGTATGCTGAGGCCCAGGAGACTTCTGGATTACTGGAGACCATGGGGATCAACGCAGGCCTTGGACCAAGCAGCGGCGGTATAGGTGCAGCAGTGGACAGTCTTCCGGGGACACTCTTCAAGCCTTGTATGTTCAAGCTTTGTGATGCAGGTCTTGAATCTAATATGGAAGTTTGCTGGAGCTTCGGAACCAAAACCATCTTATCAGGAACTTGTGCAGTTGGATTCTTGTGTTGATGTTTGGTAACGTTAACGCTACTGAACGGGATATGCCACACATCTCCGCCATACTTGGGTGTCTCTTTGGAGAGGTGACCGCGTGCGTAGCTGTCTGGCTTTTCATCTTGGTAACCAAATTGGCTAGAATGTCTATAATCAATAACTTTGCTTTGCCGGGACTCAGAGGCCAGGAGATCCGATGAGGACCTCAAATCTGTGTCGCTCCTCCTGGCCTTGCGCAGGCGGATGTCTCGTAAAATGAAGGGCAGGTTGTCCGGAGTCAGCTGATCATCAGGGTAGTGGCTAAGAAGCTCAAGATCCTCACTTGAGAGTCCAAAGCTGGCCAAAATGCTGCTGGCACTTTCAGAAGTGTAACGCCTAGGCTTGCATTCTGGAAGAGGCTGGCTGTCCAAACCACTTGGTCCTCCACAGCCGTCAAAACTCGAAGACTGGAACAGCTGAGAAGAACTTGACGACTGGCCTGCACGCTGAGATGCAAAAAGTTTGTTGGGAGTCTTGTAACCAGACCAATCCACGTCACTGGGTGTTCTCAGGGCACTGGATTTCACATAGCCACTGCTGCTTCCTGGTGAAAGCATGTCACCTAGAAGATCTTTAGGCAAGCAAGGCTGCGTGTGTTTTGGTTGCTGTAACATTTGCGTGAGCAGGTGCACTTCTTCGCGTGCTTCGCGAATGCTCTTGTCTAATGTAGATTCGTGGTCCTGGGACACCTGCGTCTGATGCTGGCCCAAAGAAAAACTCATCTGCTGGTTGACCATCATTCCCCCACGAGACGTGGGCATGGAGTGGGGGCCAAGGCGAGCTCCCCCAAGGTCCAGTCCAGACTGTGACCCAAGACCATAATGTCCAGTAACCACAGTTCTCTGGCCACTGGAGAATGGTCCTCCATGAGGATTATACATGGGATGGGACATGGTAACCTTGAGCAGATTGAGTAAGGTTAGAGCATGTGATGGGATGAGTGGCTGAGTGACGTTTCTGGTGACAATTGCATTCAGCTGATGCAGTGCCAACTGAGTCTTTATCTGGGCCAACTGAAGGGAGGCAGCGGCAAAGAGTTGTGGGGTCACAAAGTTGCTCAAGGAGTTTGTAACAGGAGTCACACAATTTTCCAAGAAAAAAGAAAAGCTGAAAAGGTTTTGGGAAAAAACACAGACAGGGTTATTGGCTTGCCATCTTCATCTGCAGACAGAAAAACGGCAAGAAAGCTGTGAACCCCCCCCGCCCCTATGATACATTTCAATTTCTTCCTTCTTGCATCGATAGCCTACATGGACTTCTCAGCTCTTCACTGAAGGAGGAAACACAATTTAGCAGGCCAATTACAGGACAGGCAAGAAATATTTAAAATTGCTTTGACAAATCACCCCCAATTCAAAAAAAGAAAATAGCCATACAAAAAAAAAAAAAATCAACTACATTTTGATTGTATTCTTGAAACAGATTGGCAGACACATTTACAAACAAACTTACAAAAATGTAAAAAAAAAAAATAAAAATAAAAAGGGGGGGGGAAGGAAAAAAGGCAACGAGTGAAATTTCACAACATTCAAAAGTCAGTAATCCTGACTTTTGTACATTTTAACATTGACTAAATATAACCTCATTAGAAAAGGAAGTCAAGATCAGGAGGATAAGGATCAAGTTCTAGGGTCAAGTTTATCAAGTATGATTCTGTATACAGATGTAATATTTCTATAAAGATAAGGCCAATTTAGTGGGCTTCATTAGCTACAAAATGTCATTATCGGCTAAACAGTAAGTGCAAATATATCTGATATATACTGATAATACTTACTGGCCCTAGTGGGCCAACATCCAGCAAATTTCCAAGTTGACTCAACATGTCAGTTGGAAAGTCTGCTTGATACCCTCCAGGCACAGGACTGAGTATCATTTTGGTATATTATGGTGCATTGGGTGGGTGACTGTAACTGAATGTGCATACAGTATTTCCACTACCAGATACCCGTTCCCATGCCAATTTATTATTTATGCATCATCAGTATCACACCTGCTGGTTATCATTCCACATGATTGAGACTTTATCTCAAATATGTGACTAAAGGGAAACATCCCTGTGGGAATGGGAATACATCATAAAATGGCAAAACAGAAGTTTTCACCAGAGTGTTTCAATAGGTTTCTTAATCAAATACATACCACATGAAAGCTGATTCAACTAGTACACTGTCCATCGCTAAAAGGATTTGCCTATGTTACTACCACAAACTGTGGAAATAAACACTCTACTAAAATATTAGATATTATCTCAACTATTCAAACCTAACAACACACTAAGAATTTATTTCCACTGAATTTACATTACATTTTAGAATAAAACCCCTGCCTATGCAACCAGTAATATTGCTGATATGTGTAAATCCATCACAATCATAAATGTCATAATCCAGCCTAAAATAAGTCAGAATGTATATTAGTCACAAAAGTTTATCACTAAAAAAGAAATAAAGCAACTATTTCTGTAATCTAAATCTATTTGAACGATGCACGTTTTCTTTTACAAATCTGTATAATAAGTGTAGATTTTAAACCACTGCTGTATTGTTTTTTTCCAAATTTGTCAATATTTGTGTAATTAACCTGCAAGGTGTATCGTTCAGGAACTGTGTAAAATAGGAACACTAAAAATATATTTCCTCCCCAGTACTCATTTTCAACATCACATGGCAACTATTTTCTATAAATACAAGTTTTTTCATATTTTAAACAACCATCTTGAAAGGTGAAGGCCCTCACATGCCTCCTCCAAGACACATGAAGCCCATTAACGGACCATTATAAAAAGCTGCAGCAATCCCAGCCTCTTAACAAACTCACAGCAGAACAACATGATTCAGAAGTGCCAATAAAGTCAGTTAACTACAGCAGCAGTACTGAAATAATGTACTGAGCATAAAAAAACATTCACATTTACACTGCAATTGTATAAAATCAGAAATGTAGTTTTTTTTTTTTATCTTTAACTAAATATTTCTATACTGTCTATATAGTTTCACATTTTGGAAAATGTTCATGTAGCCTACAGTTCAAAATTTCCACATAGCCAAGGCTGGTGTGTAGACGGTTTGAGGGATAATAATTAACATGTCCGATTTCAAACAGAAAAGGTGGACTCATGAAATTACTACAACAAAGAACAGCGTCACACATCAAGAGAAAGTTAAGCGATTAGCTAGGTAACTCGCCTCTGGACCATGAGGTCGTGGATTCGCATCCTACCTCCAGTACTACCATTACTGGGGCCCTTAACCCGAACTTGCTTCAGAAAACTGTCCCTGAAATTAGGAAAATGAAGTTTCTCGATTAGTGTCTGCTAAACGGCGTAAATGTAAATCTGACAATGTCTAATCAACCAGACATACAAATGATTAAACTACTAATCAAAGACTATGAGCTCTTTTGTCAGCTGCAAGGATTAAGCCCAGTAAAACACAAGACATTCACGTGCACTTTTAGTGTACACCAAAGAAAATGGTATGAGGTTCGATCCAAACTAGATTCGACCTATGACTGATCTGATCGTTATTATTTGCATTATTATCAAATTAAAAACAAGCCCGCTAGTTTTGTAAAACCGACAAATGTAATGCGACCGCTCTGTGACGTTCCTCATATACATCTAGCCAACCTTTTAAGGCTTTCTTACCTTTGCCTGCAACATGTGTCGGTGTTACAGCATAGTTTACAGACTCTGTATAGATTATAAACGGTTTTGTTAAACACAAACGATGTTTGATTTTTGTTTTATGAAGGGCGTCAACTCGGCAGATTTTAAGAATTTAATTGCAGACCTCGGACCCACTCGACAGGCTTCCATACTGGACACAGGCGATTCAGCAGACATTTTTACATGCTCAACAATAACATTAGCACTGAAAGCTTGGCTAAATGACACAGTTGTGCCTTAAAATCCATACCTGTTGTGAAATACCTGAAGTCGTTAGGGTGAAAAATCCAGCATCTTAACTCATGGTAGTCGGTTTTCGTTCACGGATATTCCTCACTCGTCCACCACCACCGCCACAAGAAGAGTCGATTTAGACCGGAAATTCGCTTCAGACTACGCATGCGCCGAAATGCGTAATTTCCGCTCGCTACTTCCTTACGGCAACTGGACGGTGTTATGTTTTTCAAACTTGAAGTCCTGTCATAGCCGCCGGCCTGTTCCGGTTTCTTTTTAATTAAGTCGTGCATTTTTAATTGTCTTAATTACAAACCATATTAAATTTAAACGTCACGGTTTATTTTTATTCTGTTTTATTCTTGAATTAAATCACTCATTACACAGCGTATTGTACAAAATGTATTGAATACGTGTGTACGTGTAATATAAAATAAACACTCACACAGGTATAACAAAACAATTGTGCCCAAGAAAAGTTGAATTAAAAAAGATGTACGTTTCATGCACGTGCATATGTTTCATGTGTTTCACATTCAAGCACGTCACAGTTGTGGAAGCTTCGCGGCGGGGGCGATGTCGGCTTAACGCAGGTGTGAAATCCGTTTTTGCTAAACAAAAGCGGCTATCGCAGAGCTATTATTATTATTATTATTATTATTATTATTATTATTATTATTATTATTA
>JAVGVS010002021.1:0-13473 GCA_032718565.1 Distichodus sexfasciatus
TCGGTACTCGGTATCGGCAAGTACACAAATAAAAATACTCGTACTCGTATCGGTTTGTAAAAAAGTGGTATCGGTGCGTCCCTAATATCATCGTGCATCCCTAGTGTTTTGTAAACCTTAAAAATCTCATAAAACTGCTTAAGTGTGTCTTAAAAACAAATTTTATTTTAAGAACGAATACCAAACAAGGCCCATTGCTTCCAGTGTGCGGTTCCCTTTTCCAGTGCTGTGGTGTGAAAGCGTTAATTATTTGTGTGCGTGTGTGTGTGTGTTTTCGTGTGTTTTGTGCGCAGAGTCGTGACTGCTCTCAGCTGGGCCCTCCTCCCCCAGGCGAGGTGGTGCAGGTGCGCTGGACTGACGGACTCGTCTACGGCGCCAAGTTCGTGGCGGCTCGAGTCGTCCAGATGTATCAGGTAAAACCATAAAACACCCCAGCGTAAAGTCGCGTCGTCGGCAGCAGCAAACAGGAAGCAGGGAAAACAAGATTACAGCTCTCCTCAGACCGTCCTTACAGCAGCCGGTTGCACAATAATCTCATCTTTCCAGTTCTCTCTCCGCCGTGGCTCTGCTGCACGTTAGAGCTGTAAATCTGGAGTTTCGTCACGCAGCTTTATTGTTATACGGCGATAAAGTACGGCGTCCGCCGATATCACAGATTCTGACGTTTTCTGACCACTGCTCCTCCTGCAGTTTTTGTGCTAGAAGCTTTGTTCCAACTCTGTAGCGTGTGGCCTTATTGCAGTGTTGGGGTTTTTGATATGTGCACTCGCTCTGTCAATTTTTCCATCTTTTCCCAGAGACCTCTTCAAACAGTTTATTTTTAACTTGTTTATTTTTTTCCATAGGAAACCATTTGTTTTTTTTGTTTTTTTTTCCCGTTTAACAATACACGGGATTTGGGACTCGAAAGCTTCCCTCGTCTTTTCTTACTTTCATCTAGAGCTGTGCGATATGGCCAGAAAATCATATTGCGGTACATTTTGAGCCCTAGGCGATAGACGGTATATATTGCGGTATATAATTCGATCTGTAAATTTCAATATAACTGTTACTTTAAAGTAACAATTCTTTCCTTGTTTGTGTAAAACATTAGCTTATTGAGTTTTCTTCAGTTCTACAGCCGTGTAAAAATATATTATTGAAATGTCTTCACTTTTTTCAGACCAAAAACGTAAAAAATTGCACAAGGTGAAAGTGGCCCAATGTCCTTATCATTTAACTTTCATTCAAATGTAATATATAAATGTAAATATTTCACATTCATGTTTTTACTTAGTTCTTAGCTTTATTTATTTACTTTCTTAAATTTCTTACTTTTATTTAGTGACGATGATGTGTGATGATGAGCCAGGTGTTCATTTCAGCACATTATGCCTGTAGAACTAAGCATGTGGCAAATAAAGAATCTTTAATCATTTCTGCCCTTAAATAAAAAGGACATTTCTGGCCAAATCCGTCGATCGGACGTGGCGTGGCGAGCGGCAGACGGAGCGGTTCCCTTGTCGAAACATACGGCCCAGGCCGGAAGAGTAATGGCGCATTCTTTGGCTTCTCTCATATTCAGCAGCGTATATATTTTGCAGCTTATGTTTTTCTGCTCAGTATCCGAGACCCTAAATCTAAACCATGTCCAGATTATGGACGTTGCACCGGTCTCATTAACGAGCTGCTCTTCCGTACACTCTCTCTGCATTTTTTCCGAAAACAAATGCCTCGTGGTGTGGTTTTCACGCATTCGACGCAACTTGGTTACGTCATTTTCGCGGGCGAGGAGCAGAAATTTCAGCGGTATGCCGGTATGATCAAAATCTCTGTCGTCGGCCAAATTTATATCGCATACCTTTTATACCGTTTATACCGTCCACACCGTCCACTCCTACTTTCATCGTCCCTTGTTCTTTTCCCTTTCACTTAAATGCGTTTTAATCACTCAGCCAGTTTTTATGTCACGGTTACAAAACTTGAGCAGTCACACTGACGTTTTCTCGTGGAAATCCATCTCTAATTTCAGTTTTTGAAATTCTGTTCTTTCGAAGATTGTTTTCGTGAACAGTTCCCATTAAAAAACACCTTTTTGAAAGTGAGGGATTATTTGTCATTGTGAACACACCACAGCACAACACACAGTGCACCACAACCAAATGTGACCTCTGCCTTTAACCCATCCGTGAAGGAGCAGTGGGCAGCTAACAAGCGCCCGGGGAGCAGTGCTTGGGGACAGTACCTTGCTCATGAGTACCTCAGTGGTAACTTTACCGGCCCTGGATTCGAACCTGCGACCTTCTGATCGTGGGGCGAACACCCTACCGTTACGCCGCCAACTGCCCCATTTCATTAGGAACAACATCCCATAATAGCACAAACCTTGCCAGTGAATGAAAGGCTAAAGACGAACAAAAACGCCCCAAAAATAATCGTTCGTTAATCGTAAATACATGTCAGATGTCCGGTTAATCGTGATATTGATTTGAGGTCATGTTGCCCAGCCCTAGTCTGCTACGAGACCATTTTCATTTGATTCGGAGCCAGCGATTGATCTGCTGATTTAACACAATCACTTTCTTTTCCTTGATCATTTGATGTAATTTATTCCTGAGCTCAACCAGACGTTCGCTCATTCATTCATTCATTCATTCATTCATTCATTTATCATCCGAACCGTTTAATCCGAACCGGGGTCGCGACGGGAACCGGAGCCCGTCCCGGGAACTTACGGCACAACAAGTGGGGCACAACCACACACTCGCACAATCACACTCTCACTCACACTTTATCGGGCCAATTTGGAGTCACCAATAAACCTATAGTGCATGCTTTCGGAGTGTGGGAGGAAACCCACGCAAACTCCACACGGAAAGGCCGACCCGGGGCTCCGACCCAGGACCTTCTCGCTGGGAGGCGGCAGCGCTAACAACTAGTTAGCAACCGTAGTTGGGAAGAAAGCTTTCTTTTCTATATATAAACGGTCACTGGTTTCATTTGGGATCGATAGCATGGGTCGTTACACCCCACCGACACACTGCCGTCCTCGCGTTCCAGACAGAACGGGAAAAGCAGGAATATTTCACACAAACAAAAAAGTAAAAGTGCTGCCAAGCTGTTGTTTTTTTGCCGCAGGCTCATTTAAAGGGGCACGACAAAGTGATGGGAATGTCGACGGTTCAAATGCTGGATTGGCGAAAGAGGGCTAGGGGGTATGGTAAAAGTATTGTGTACTGCGGTACGAAAACATACCAGCGAGGTTTTTTTTTTTTTATACCGTCAAAATTAAATATCTATATTTTTATTCAAGTTTAGGAAACGACAGTGACGTGATTTTAACGTAGTACATCCCACGTGCCACAAGACGGCAGAACGCGGGCCGACCGCATGGCTAAGAATGGCGGCTAGTGATGACGGCACGGAATTAGTCGCTACCTCAGCCGCTGTGTGAATCACAAGACTTTATCTTTATTCCTGTGTGTGTGAAAGTGTTTGCGAGTGATTCTGTGCACAAAAACAGAAGTAACTGAGTAAAAACATGATGTAAACACACACCAGCACTCAGTAAAACGCTCCAGTTCAGTCAAATCCTCCCTTTATTACGGACTAAACTCATATTTTAGCTGATAAATAACAACCAACGTTCTACTCACAATCCAGCATTTTAGTTGCGTCCACGGTGTTATTGAGACGTGACCCGTGTCGCACGTAGAGGCTTTTTTATGTCCGATACCGATAGTGTAAATTTGGATATCTGCCGATACCGATACAAATCCGATACAGTCTCAGTCTTTTAAAATAAAATAATAAGTAAATAGTAATTTTATTATTAAAGTTAAATAATAGTAAAATAATAATTTTAACATAAAATAATGCTTTAAAATGTCTGAATACATGACTGAGATACATGACGCTTTCCTACTAAAACAATGTACTAATTATACATGCACAGGTATATGCTAAATTATTTGTTCTCAAAAATTGTTCATTTAGACGTATAAACATTTCTTCTTTTTTATTGATTACACTATAACATTATAAAATTGAAAGATTTCGTCAATTGAAAATGAAGAAATACTGAAGTTTGTCATTTCGAACCAATTTGGCCCATAAAATCAGCTGCTTTTGTAGAGAACTACATTTCCCACGCTCCTCCTCGCCGCGTCACAGTGAAGCGCATGCTGCTCCAGAATAAACGATGGAAAATCAAAATAAACGGCAGAATTGTGAGTAGAACGCTGGTTATTTATCAGCTAAAATATGGTTTGTGTCTGTAATAAAGGGGTAACTTTGACCCGAATGGAGCGTTTTTAGGAGTAACGGCTACGCGCCAAGTGGTCTTTAACGAGCGCTGCATTTACATCGCTAAAAAATGTCATTTATGCGCTTTTATGCATTTCTATTTCTGGTCATAATGCAGGAACATCTCACAACATTTCTTTCACATACAGAGGATCAGGTCTCTGCCATGATCATACCACTGAAATCAAGTAGAAAAATATGCTGTCAGCGCTTGCTCTAGCGAGTAAAATGACTTAAACGAAGTTTCGATTCTAGAAAATTGCTTTGCCCATTTTTTGCACTAGAATTATTCGAGTTATTGGAACAATGGTTTCGCTCTTATTTTTACCGCAGTGCCACTTCCCATGCATAACGACAGAGTGGACACGCATTTACATTGACATCGAACGCCCAATGCCACCGACACCATCCAGCCGCTTGAGCCGTTATCGACCGACATACCATCCACATATCGGATCGGGTTACATCTCTAGTCGCGACGCCGGGGGATTATGGGAAATGTTACGTTTTTCCCAGAAAGGCCAAAAGCAGCTCATTTTATAGCCCCAAATGAGTCCAGACTGGCTCAACTGCACGAAATTTCATGATCAGTTGATAAGAAAATAGTTTGTCCATTCTCTACTTTGAAGTTAGAGAGAAATCGGCAGCACTGTTGTCAAAACGCACGGCGGGTGCTGCGTCTGAGCACGTAGTCAGCATAGCAGGAAATGCGGCTTACACCACAGTACAAGCCGCATCGAAGTTACACTGCAGAAAATAAAAATCTGTACAAGTGTAATTGTGTAATTGACTTGAATTGTAATAAAATAGTAATTTTATTATTAAAGTTAAATAATAGTAAAATAATAATTTTAACATAAAATAATGCTTTAAAATGTCTGAATACATGACTGAGATACATGACGTTTTCCTACTAAAACAATGTAATAATTACACACATGTACGGTATATGCTAAATTATTTGTTCTCAAAAATTGTTCATTTAGACGTATAAACATTTCTTCTTTTTTATTGATTACACTATAACATTATAAAATTGAAAAAGATTTCGTCAATTGAAAATGAAGAAATACTGAAGTTTGTCATTTCGAACCAATTTGGCCCATAAAATCAGCTGCTTTTGCAGAGAACTACATTTCCCACGCTCCTCCTCGCCGCGTCACAGTGAAGCGTTGGGCGCGCGTTCCAGAATAAACGATGGAAAATCCAAATAAACGGCAGAATTGTGAGTAGAACGCTGGTTATTTATCAGCTACAATATGGTTCGTGTCTGTAATAAAGGGGACATTTTGACCGAACTGGAGCGTTTTAGTGAGTAACGGCGCTCATGCGCGTGGTCTTTAACGCAGCGCGTGCATTTACATCGCCAAAAATGTCATTTATGCGTTTTTATGCATTTACTTCTGTCATAATGCAGGAACATCTCACAAATACTTTCACATACAGAGGGATCAGGTCTCGTCATGATCGCGCCACTGAAAACGTTGTGAAAATACAAGCGGCGCTGCTCTAGTGAGTAAAATGACTTAAACGAAGCTTCGATTCTAGAAAAATTGCTTTGCCCATTTTTTGCAATAGAATTATTCGAGTTATTGGAACAATGGTTTCGGCTCTACTTTACCGCAGTGCCACTTCCCATGCATAACGCATAGAGTGGACACGCATTTACAGATCGAACGGCCCAATGCCACCGATACCCGATCCAGCCGTTTGAGCCGTTATCGGACCGATACCCATCCACATATCGGATCGGTTACATCTCTAGTCGCACGCCGGGGGATTGTGGGAAATGTTACGTTTTTCCCAGAAAGGCCAAAAGCAGCTCATTTTATAGCCCCAAATGAGTCCAGACTGGCTCAACTGCACGAAATTTCATGATCAGTTGATAAGAAAATAGTTTGTCCATTCTCTACTTTGAAGTTAGAGAGAAATCGGCAGCACTGTTGTCAAAACGCACGGCGGGTGCTGCGTCTGAGCACGTAGTCAGCACAGCAGGAAATGCGGCCACACCACAGCGCTGCCGACTGAAGCTACACTGCAGAAAATAAAAATCTGTACAAGTGTAATTGTGTAATTGACTTGAATTCAGCATTGTAATCTTGTCACACCATTTTTTGGATTTATTTTCTTGGTAAGACTGAATATTGTTTAGATTATTTGACTTGTTTCAAGAAAACGTATCTTGAGTTATCCTACCTACGTAATACAACTCATTTTGAGCAGTTTTTTCTCAAAACAACCTACACTGGTAAAGGAGTTGTGTTAACAGGTAGACTGTACTAGATTTTTACTTCTTTCAAGAGAACTGGAGAAAAAAAACTAGTATATTCAGCTTAATTTAAGTTGTGTACGCTTAGGCTTAGAAAAAGAGAGTGACACATGGAAAAAGAGAGAGAGAGAGGGGAAGGGAGGGGAGAAAAGAGAGGTAGAAAGAATGAGAGAAGAGAAAAAGCAGCAAGAGGGAGAAAGAATAAAAGAAAGAAAAAGAGAGTGACACATGGAAAAAGAGAGAGAGAGAGAGAGAGAGAGAGAGAGAGAGAGGAAGGGAGGGGAGAAAAGAGAGGGAGAAAGAATAAGAGAAAGAGAAAAAGAGAGTGACACATGGAAAAAGAGAGAGAGAGGAAGGGAGGGGAGAAAAGAGAGGTAGAAAGAATGAGAGAAGAGAAAAAGCAGCAAGAATAAAAGAAAGAGAAAAAGAGAGTGACACATGGAAAAAGAGAGAGAGAGAGGGGAAGGGAGGGGAGAAAAGAGAGGTAGAAAGAATGAGAGAAGAGAAAAAGCAGAAAGAGGGAGAAAGAATGAGAGAAAGAGAAAAAGAGAGTGACACATGGAAAGAGAGAGAGAGAGAGAGAGAGAGGAAGGGAGGGGAGAAAAGAGAGGTAGAAAGAATGAGAGAAGAGAAAAAGCAGCAAGAGGGAGAAAGATTAAGAGAAAGAGAAAAATAGAGTGACACATGGAAAAAGAGAGAGAGAGAGAGGACGGGAGGGGAGAAAAGAGAGGTAGAAAGAATGAGAGAAGAGAAAAAGCAGAAAGAGGGAGAAAGAAAAAGAGAAAAAGAGAGTGACACATGGAAAAAGAGAGAGAGGAAGGGAGGGGAGAAAAGAGAGGTAGAAAGAATGAGAAGAGAAAAAGCAGCAAGAGGGAGAAAGAATAAGAGAAAGAGAAAAAGAGAGTGACACATGGAAAGAGAGAGAGAGAGAGAGGAAGGGAGGGGAGAAAAGAGAGGTAGAAAGAATGAGAAGAGAGAGCAGCGAGTGAAACCGATCTTTGAGCACAAGAGAGACTGAGACAAAAGGGAGAGAGAAGAGAGAAGGAAAAAGAATGAGAGAGAGCAGCAAGAGGGAGAAAGAATAAGAGAAAGAGAAAAAGAGAGTGACACATGGAAAAAGAGAGAGAGGAAGGGAGAAAGAATAAGAGAAAGAGAAAAAGAGTGACACATGGAGAGAGAGAGAGAGGAAGGGAGAAAGAATAAGAGAAAGAGAAAAAGAGACTGACACATGGAGGGGGGGGTAATTGTGAAACGAGGTTGTAACTCTGACCCGCTCGGTCCAGGTGGAGTTCGAGGACGGCTCGCAGCTGACGGCCAAGCGAGACGACGTCTACACGCTGGACGAGGAGCTGCCCAAGAGGGTGAAATCCAGACTGGTGAGAAGCGTCTTCCCTCCCACAACAGCCACAAACACAGAGAAGCACAGCGCCAGCGTCCAGATTTTAGATGACGAAATGAAAAATGAAAACCTCTCGTTCAAATTGTCCTGGTGGCGTGGCCAAATACACTACGGCAGTATTTGTTGACGGTTGCGACGAGCGCTTGCAGGAGTCACCACGGCACCACGCGGATGTAGGTACAAAGAATACTACGGCGTTAGATTTGTGCCTTAATTCTGAGAACGCACTGGAACTCCGTGGAACACTCCACAGCCTTGCGCTCAGATCTATGGAACGCCAAAGGTGCCACAATTCACCTTAAAGGCACCTTACTAGAGCACCGCAAACCCCCCGCTTTTTAGGCCTGGTCGTCACAGACGTCAGAATCGCGAGGTTTGGTTTTCTGGCGTTGGTGACGTCAGGTGAGCGCTGACTAGACGCCGACCGTTTTTCTGCTCGTTGGAAGGAATCGTCGTTCGGGACCTTTGTTCGTTCGGGACCTTTGTTCGCTCGGCCCCGCGTTCGGATGGCGTCAAATAAACCCGGCATGCGACATTTTCCTGGCGCCGACGTATGCCGAAATCCAGAAAATGTCGCCATTGCGTGTACGTGGCGTTCAGTTGACGTCCTGGAGGACCGAATATATCCCGTGATTCCGTTAAGTTAGCTAAATATTCCTATTATGCGCTTCGGTGGGTGATGTAAAACCAACTGGGCAGCACAAAGACCGTCCTTCATTCCACGTGACGTCGTTACGCCGAACCAACTGCGCATGTGCCGCGGAACGTACTTTTTTTAACTTCCTCTTTTAGATTTGTATAGATTTTTTCTTTTTATATTTCGGCACTTTGGACAGCCTGATTAATGCGCCCGCAGGTGAACACACGAAATGACAAATTGGGCTCCAGCTTGGCGTTAAACAGCGGCAAACCAACGCCAACGTCACGCCTCCCTGAAGTCGATCGGGCGCAGCTACAGAACGCAACCAAAAAACGCTCAGAGCGCGTTGACTTCTCCAAGATTTCGGACCCCCGCGTGGATAGGGTCTTACAGACATTTTACAGCGCAAAGCAACGTTTGACCACTGGCGTCACTAGAGCACCACTAAAGCCGCCTTTTCAACAGAGTAGAAAGATATTAGAGCGCTCCATTGACGAATAAAAACGGCGTTTTACTGTCAGTCGCGTAAAATTCTAGGCGGATTGTCGTCATCTTTGGCGTACGATATTAGAGTGTGTGGAAGTGTTTCGAGTGCACACGTGAAAGTAAGCCATACATGTTCACTCCGCTGTAGACTTCTTCGCCGCGATTCCTACGCTAGCGCCTGCGAGAAAACATGGCGGAGCAGGAAGCGCTAGCAGTTGTACCTGGCGGGCGGAGGTTCTCACATAGAAGGGGTGGAGTTATTCAAATGCCCCCTAATGTGACGTAGAAGCAGAGTAGAAATCTAAACGGCTTGTTTAAGCACACGATTTCTGGCATTCGTAAATTAATGCTAACTCAGCTAACGCCGTACAGACCCGAATGGATGTCTAAAGAACAGAAAACGTGGGACCTTTCACTTGGAAAGAGACTCGTGAACAACCAAACGAACTCCCTTTGTGTGTTTTCATCTCGTTTTTTAGTCAAAAGCTTCCGACATGCGCTTCGATGGAATGTTCGGCGAGAAGAAGGTGCAGGACAGCAAGAGGCAGCGCGTGATCAACTCCAGATACAGAGGCGACTACATCGAACCCGTCATCTACAGAGCCATCATGGAGTAGCAGGACTGTACCTTTAACCAACACCACCACCAGCAGCACTGATTCATCACACACACGGGACAGTTCCACACCGTCTCCCAGTACCAAGTGGGACGATGTGGAGTTCAATCTCCTCTCGTGGATTTCTACAAGTGATTTTTTTTCAACTAATTATTCCAACGAATATCCGTTTCTTGACTTTCTGGAAAGCTGCCGGTTTTTATCAGCTGAAGGTTTTACTTTCGTTTTTTAGGGACGCACCAAAACCACATCTCGACAAAGACAAAGGTGTGTTTTCAGTCCTGAAAAAAAGTGAGCCACGTGTGTAAATGATCCTTTACTTTTGGTAAATATTCTCCCAGAAGCGTTAGATAACCGGAGTTTGTATTGATTTGATAGGGATTTTTCAAAATTTCGAGGAACGTGTCCTTTTTTGAAATGAAATCACGTCGCATTAATTTATTTTCTTCGTGTTTCGGGTGCTATAGCTGCTCACGTTCTTAAACCAACGGAGGAGCCATTGCCATTTGATTAATACAGATGCCTCCTTTTTTTTTTTTTTTTTTAAAGAAAATAGATCCACACTGTCCTCAGATGTACACCTGCATTCCTGGTCGTCGTAGATGAGAGTAGACGGAGCGTAATGAGTTCGGCTTTATTTGCATTTCTCAAGGCTTTACTTAGTTTTTTACCAGCCTATTTATTACACGGTGCTTTATCAACGTAGCCTTTTTGCAATATTCTCACCCGAGTCACAGTTCTGCGCAGGTTCGGCGCTGCGGAAGTTCGGAAGACAACACGTCAATGATATTTTAGTTCTCGTTACCTTGAGGTCACAAGGTATTTGTGTCTTGTGATCTTGTGATGGTAAAAGCTGTTTTCTCAAAAGCGATGTTGAGATCAGGAAATTTGTCTCAATATAACAAACGTTTTTTTTGAGATAATGCAAGTTGTTTTTTCAAGATAACCAAATCCGTTGTCTCATGGTCGTGAGATATTTTTCTCTTTATTTTGAAGTTGATACAAAATATGGTAATTTTTTTTTTTTTTTGAAATCACGTTACTTTTCTTAACGAGAAAAACATCTTTCGTTGTCTTAACACCACAAGAGAAGTAAGTCGCGATCTCAAGATAATAATAAGAAAAACAACTTTCGTTGTCAGCATCACAAGATAAATAAATCTCAACATAACAAGAAGAAAACCATTTTTATTATCTCTATAATAGAAAAATGATCTTGAGAACGTGAGAAAAAAAATAACATTCAATATCTCAGGATCGCAAGATAAATATTCAGTGATCTCACGATAGTCAGAGGGAAAAACAACTTTCATTGTCTTGAAATCACAAGAAAAATGTGGTGAACTCAAGATAACAAAAGAAAAACAACTTTCATTATCTCGATATCGCAAGACATAAGTCGTGGTCTCGAGATAATCCGAAAATCAACTTTCCTTCTCTTGCTATGCCGAGATCAGTAAATCAAGATCTTGAGATTTAAAAAAAACTTTTATTATCTCAGTATCACAAGATAAGATGTGATGTCCAGATAACGAGAACAACTTTAATTATACGTTGTGGTCTCAAGATAATGAGAAGAAAATGAACTTTCATTATTTTGGCATCACAAGATGAGTTGTCATCTCGAGATCACAAGAAGAAAATCAACTTTTATTATCTCAATATCACAAGTAAGTTGTGATCTCAAGATAACGATAAAAAGCTTTTACCTCAATATCACAAGATAAGTAAGTTGTGATCTCAAGATAACGATAAAAAACAACTTTTATTATCTCAATATCACAAGATAAGTTGTGATCTCAAGATAACGATAAAAAAAACTTTTATTGTCTCAATATCACAAGATAAGTTGTGATCTCAAGATAATGACAAAAAAACTTTTATTGTCTCAATATCACAAGATAAGTAAGTTGTGATCTCAAGATAACGCTAAAAAAACTTTTATCTTTATCACAAGATAAGTTGTGATCTCAAGATAACGATAAATAAATCAACTTTTATTATCTCAATATCACAAGATAAGTTGTGATCTCAAGATAACGATAAAAAACAACTTTTATTATCTCAATATCACAAGATAAGTTGTGATCTCAAGATAACGATAATTTTTTATTATCTCTATCACAAGATAAGTTGTGATCTCAAGATAACGATAAAAAACAACTTTTATTATCTCAATATCACAAGATAAGTTGTGATCTCAAGACAATGATTAAAAAAATCAACTTTTATTATCTCAATATCACAAGATAAGTTGTGATCTCAAGATAACGATAATTTTTTATTATCTCTATCACAAGATAAGTAAGTTGTGATCTCAAGATAACGATAAAAAACAACTTTTATTATCTCAATATCACAAGATAAATTGTGATCTCAAGACAATGATTAAAAAAATCTACTTTTATTATCTCAATATCACAAGATAAGTTGTGATCTCAAGATAACGATAAAAAACTTTTATTATCTCAATATCACAAGATAAGTAAGTTGTGATCACAAGATAATGATAAAAAAATCAACTTATCTCAATATCACAAGATAAGTTGTGATTTCAAGATAACGATAAATAAATCATCTTTTATTATTTCAGTATCACAAGATAAGTTGTGATCTCAAGATAACGATAAAAACAACTTATCTCAATATCACAAGATAAGTAAGTTGTGATCTCAAGATAACGATAAAAAACAACTTTTATTATCTCAATATCACAACTTATCTTGTGATATTGAGATAATAAAAGTTGTTTTTTATCGTTATCTCGAGATCACGGCTTAATAATGTCGCGATTTCGAGATGTAATGCTTATTTAACAGATATAGAAAGCGCATGATATGTAAAATACTTAATGACAGTGTAAAAAGCCCTATACAAATGGAATTGAAAGGAAAAACAACTTTCATGAACTTGATATCACACGATATCTCATGATCTTTGAGGTAGCGAGAAGGAAAATAATGTTGACTTGCCTCTTCTTTCTTCTGTACTGTAAACACGGTGAGGTTGGTGTATTTTCAAACTGAGCGCTTCTCGTAGAGACAAATTTTTCCCCCCAAATGCCACGGATCTCCATCCCTCGTCCATCCTTTCTTCCTTCCTTCCCTCCCTCCCTCCATCCTGCTCTCCCTCTCGCCTCTGTTATTGGATCGTTCGAAGCTTTGCCTTGTGCTCTGGAGTCCTGCTCACTTTCTCTTCTCGTGTTTTGTTGATAATGCTGATGCAATCTTATTACACCAACACCCCTCGCTTTAAATAAGCTATTTTTGCACTTCCGAGCTGTACATTTTAACGTCTCCCTCGTAACTACAGAGACAAAACACACAGAGTTTGGTGTGAATTTGGATCATTTACGTCCCTCTCTCCTGCTCAGGAGAGATCGACCTTCGTCACCACTTTTAAAGAGAAAAGAAATGACTTATCAGTGGGGGAAAAAAAAAAGTTTGTTGTTTTTTATTAAGAGGACTATTTTATTGCTTTGTTTTTTAACGCGTGTTTATTGTCGATATGCTGTGAGACAGAGTTGTATGTAGTTAATTTAATGAGCGAGCTGCCTTCTGTTTTTCCAGCTTTCTTAAAGAGACTCCAGCCTGCTTCGGATCAGATCTCGACCGGGGTTTGTAAAGGACATCGCTGTGTGTCAGTAAAAACCATGTGAGCTTACAGCAAGCCTCTGAGTTTTATTATCTCACCAGTTGTGGCTGTTCTGACTGTGGGATATCATGTGTCTCCTCCGCACAGGGTCAGTGAGGAATACTCTCATAACAATAATAATAAT